>JAEUYN010000741.1:0-65871 GCA_018257835.1 Euura lappo
AAGAGCGATTTTGGAGTTGTTGGTCTAAAGTTATGCAGGGTTGGCGACTGAGAATTTTGAAAGGAATCCTTTCGTCCCACGTTTCATACGACATGGTTAAGTAGAATTTTTAATTTTTTTTAAGCTGTTTTTGATAAACTGATGGAAACGATGTTACAATGATGTGTGGGAATTTTATTTTTAAACCGTTTTGTTTGGATGAAAAGAAATGCGATGTCAAGGCTATCTTGATTATTTGAATTGGGTTTCAATTTGTGCCGGATGATAAAGGGGACATTCGTTGTATAAAATGATTGATCTTTTTTTTTTGTAATGAAGAATTTTTACAGTTTCATCGGATGGTACGGAAGTTTCCGTTTTTCTGGAAGATTTTCCTTAGAATTTTTCTTTGCCGACGACTGATGATGATTAATGGTACCAATGAAGTAAACACAAAGCACCTGACGATGTTCAAGTTTTTCGTGGATGAACGTATACCGCTCACCGGAATAAAGCTATGATCAGACCAATTTTCCTGCGAATTTGTTTTCATACTACCATACCCGATACAATCACTCATCCTTGTCCTTCCAATTTAAGGAATCTTGGTTTTTGAGGATTCTCCCGGATGCAGTTTCCTTGTTTTCCTTTTCCCGTCCCCGATGTTTCCTGACAACGCGTGACGCTGGTGTTTTTGATGAACAACTTTCGTATGCAAGGGCTGACTTTCCGGATGTGATCCAGTTTTCAGCTGTTTTGGCTGACTACTTTGGGAAGGATTGGATAGAGTGATTCGGATTTTCAATGAAGCGATTCTGGATCTTCAACGAAGACGCCAATGTGGCGAGGAACAAATATTGTACACTTTTAATTTGGGTTTTGGTTAATTGCACTATCCACTTTTTGGTTTTCTGGGGTTTTCCAAAAAGTAGTAAATAGGCGAATGCCGGATACTTCTTGGAAGAACACCAGTTTTGTGGAGCCTCAGCTCTAGTAGTTGTATATCGATTTGTTAATTTTGGTCGTTCGTTCTTCCAAGAGTCGGGACGACTCTTCTTCTGAGGGGGGGGTAGTGTTACGGGGACACCCGTTAGAATTTAATGATCAGATGTTTGCTGTCACTTTGACAATTTCAATTTTCAAGTCATTTCAATTTTCAAAGTGTCACTTTGACAGCTGGAGTTTTTAGTGGGCTGGGCAAACAGCTGATATTTTGTTATTAAGAAAAGAGCATAATAATTATTATTGTAAAAAACAGTCTTGTCTCAGACTTGAATGAGCATACACGTTTGAATAAACTTGAAGCTTGTTTGAACATATTTGTGAAGAGTTTGGTACTTCTTGTCTCACAGTTATTGAGTAGTTATTAAGAGACCTCTTGGTTTGATAAGCAGAGGGTTTAGCCCTTTTGTAACATTACGAAGAGCGGAGAGGAGAGGAGAGGAGAGGAGAGGAGAGGAGAGGAAAGGAGAGGAGAGGAGAGGAGAGGAGAGGAGAGGAGAGGAGAGGAGGGGGAGGGGGAGGGGGTCCGGGGAATCCCCGGAATTCTGGGGAATCCCCGGAATTCTGGGAAAACCCAGGATTCTGGGGAAAACCCAGGAATTCGAGGTGGGTGGTCCTCGATTCCTGAAACAGCGGCGGCGGCGGCGGCGGCAGCGGCGATATATCTTTATAATATAGGACGATATATATATATATATATATATATATATATAGAATCGATTTATTATACCGCACATGCATCAATTGATAATATGAGCCCAACGATGATCACCGATCGGATACGGAATAATAAGCGGAAGTTATTCAATCATGTGTAACTGTTTAGAATAATTTAACTTACCTTTTCTCTAGGCACAAAAATCTCTAACAACCACTCCGTATCATTCAGCAGCCATCTTGTTCTATACACAGCTCCGTAGCTCCGTAGGTGGCGCTATCTGTATCTCCTGAAAGACGTATTGTAGACAGCTAAACAGCTTTTCGTCAAATAGATAAGGTGTGCAATTGGCGTAAAATCGGTGTAAAATCGGTGGGTGTAAAATCGGTGTAAAAGCAGTATGAAAAAAAAAACACTCAGAATAACGGTGTAAATATTTTTTTTTGGTACGCTTTGATCCAAATCGATAAGGTGTGCAATTGGCGTAAAATCGGTGTAAAATCGGTGGGTGTAAAATCGGTGTAAAATCAGTATAAAATCGGTGGGTGTGAAATCGGTGTAAAAACAGTATGAAAAATGCAGAATTACACCGTGTACTTCTGGTGTAATAATGGACGTAGAATGGTGTTACGCCTAAATGCGACCAAATTTACACCATTATCATACCTCACCAAAAATACACCAAAAAAACACTCATAATAACGGTGTATATGGATCCGCTAGGGGTCGGCTAGTTTCTTCCCAAGCGCCGCCTGGCGACTATAACCTAGAGTACGTCGATCGCTGTGAATTCTTGCTGTCTAGCGCTGGTCGCTCTTCTCTCATTTTTATTGTCGTAGGAATAGAGCAATTGAGCTGATTGAAGAAGGAGACGAACAAAATTCTGCCGAGGAAACGGGCATCGGAAACATTCAAATAATCATATCTCAGCTCCCCGTGTACCGATTACATCGGAATTGGGCTCTAATGAAAGCTTATTACGCCCATGTCCGAAGATAAATATTTCAAACCCATGTATGAAGCGAGGCGGAAGAAGGACGATTAAATAATTTTCCCCACTGCCCGGTTCGTTCCCGTTCGGGTAAAGAGACTCGGAGAGTCTCTGCGCCGTGCATTAAAATTTTTTTTAATGTACTTGGCGCGAGACTCTACCGAGTCTCTTGATAATTTTGATTAGCTTTACAACTTATCACCATGTAGAGGTTACGTGATCCCGTGCTATACGCACAAAAACCTTTGTTCTTAATTAAATTATATCTTTTTGTATGCTATATATTGTTGGAAATTGTTCAACAGATATAATAATTTTGATTAGCTTCACACTTATTACCATGTAGAGGTTATGTGACCTCGTGCTATACGCACAAAACCTTGTTCTTAATTGAATTATAACTTTTTTGTATGGTAAATATTGTTGAAATTGTTCAATAGATATAATAACTCTGATTAGCTTCACACTTGTCACCATGTAGAGATTATATGATCTCGTGCTATACGCACAAAAAACCACCTTTTTTTTCTTAATTGAATTATATCTATTTGTATGTTATATTTTGTTGAATTTCGTTTTACAGATTAATAAAAAAGTATTTCGTCTGAGGAGGGCCCTCCCCAGAGTCCAAACGTTACGAATTTTCTCTAAAACGAATTCGTTCTTTCTGACCTTCATCTCCAAGAATATACACACACATTGTGAAATATATTCGTGATGAGAATAAAATGAATATCACTCAAGTTCTCTTTATTGCATCATTTATTCACTTTGATAACGCTTTTTTTTTGACAATTCAACAGATTTCGAAATTCCGTTGCCCCATGGCCTTCGTAATTAAAGCCTTCGCGGTCGTGACGCGGAAGCTTTGATATCAGTAAAAACAAGTGAACATGCTCTGTTGTCGACGTGGTAGGGGGTCTCTCTACTGTGTATAAATACGACGGATCGGATGAATTCTAATCAGAAACCTATTTCTAACGAAGTAAGTGGCTACCTTCAACATGAACAAGATCGTCTGTCTTCTCGTCGCCTCGTTGGTGTGCGTGGGTGTTGCCAGCGGTAAGTTGCAGATACTGATTTATTTTCCAATACAACGAAACCTCACTTATACTTATTTCAATCGGGTACGCTAGAAAATACATACGGGGCATTCCACGCCAACTCGACCAGTGTTAAACCCCGACAATCTCAAGATCATTCCGTGTTTTTTCCAACATTCTACTCAGTAAAAAACGTGTCCTAAATTTTTTTCAGATTTTTTTTCTATCAAACCGTTAATTTGGTATGAATTTCTGAAGTTGATTGAGAATGCCCCTTTTGATAAATCTGAAAAAATTATCAAAAATCCAGTGGATGACACAAAACAGCCCCCGTTCAGGAAAACGTGGGCCGAATTTTTTTCTATTTTTTTCCCTCAATTCGAAATTTTCTCATTTCAAAAACTGATATAAACACAGGATCAAATAGTAACCGACGAATAACAGTAATAAATGGTGAAACCGAAAGTTTCCGAGTAAATTGAACCTTGTTTGACGCGTGAAATTTGATCCTGTGTTAGATAATTTCAGTTTCAAAAATGAGAAAATTCCGAATTGAGTGAAAAAAAAAAATAGAAAAAAAATTCAGCCCACGTTTTCCTAAACGGGGGCTGTTTTATGTCATCCACTGGATGAGAATTTTAAGAATCTTTCAAATTTAAAAAAATGGGCATTCTCAATCAACTTCAAAAATTCATAACAAATTAACGGTTTGTCAAAGAAATAAAAAAAAAAAAAATTAGGACGCTTTTATTACTGAGTAGCATGTTAGAAAAAAAACATGGGATGGTTTTGAGATGGTCGGGGTTTATTACTGGTCGAGTTGGCGTGGAATGCCCCATACATATAAGTGAGAATAACGTAAAAAAAAAACTAATCAAGATTCAAGTGGTTCGATAGCTTCCACGTCAGCATTGCAATTATTCAGACACACACATCATCAACAGATGAAAAATAACCTGTTTTGTAGATAAACGTAGAAATATGTTTGCTTCTCGATACAGCAAGGATACAATATTGAATTCTTGATTTCAATTCCAACAGCCAAACTAGAACTCATGCTCATATCAAAAGCAATCAATTTTTCAAGTATTGTGTCTCGAAATATTTAACAGTATACTTATTTTGCAGCAATTATTCTGCAGACTTATCGAATCGTTATACCTACATTTTAGTATCACAGGAAGTAAGATTTAAAACCGTAAAATGGTACTGAAGTGGAAAATCGACCATTCGTCGAAATTATGTATATCATGAGCAATCAAATTTGAAGTGTTGTGTCACGAAATATTTAACAGCACACTTAACATTTTTAGCACGTGTGTTCTGCAGGTGGTAAGATTCATTGAATCGTTATATAAAGATAAAAACTATGCGTAGGGTAGACTGGGGACGGTTGTAACATTTTTCGGTTTTGCCCTCACTGAGCTCAAACTACAGTGAACACATCAATGTTCCAAATACCATAGCAAAGAGCATTCAATTGCTGACAAAATGGCGCTAAGTATAGGACTCTTTAGCATAAATAGAAAAAAAGTATGAGCCTGTCAAAAAAAAATCGGAAAAGTGTGACAACTGACCCCGACCCCAGGGTCAGTTGTAACACAAGATTTTTTCACAAAATTAGATTATTTATCAGGATTTTGATGATTAATATCAGACATTCCCATAAGGAATACGTGTTTCAGGAACTAAAAAATATAAAAATAACTTTTCATCACCTCTTGATGGCCGAATATTTTCGTTTGGATAAAATCTTATAAATATAATGTTTTTTTTAATATTATTATTATTATTTCATAACATAAACTACGATAATGCCTGAATAAAAGAAGGAGAAGGAATGTTGTTAGCTGTAATCATCCGCCATCAAATGGTTGCAATGTCCCCGGACCAACTGCTACAACTGACCCCAGACGAGTTTTTTTAATTCAAGTCAAAATTTAATTTATTCTATCGAATCTATCAACTCAAAATACTGTGAATACTGACACAGAATTGGCCAAGGAAACATATGAACAAAAGAAAAATTGAAGATTTATCATAGAAGTCTATTTATCGATGTTTAACTAAGATTGTAAGAACTTACTTTAGGCCCGAAAATGACAATGGGCCCCGCTACCCACTTCCGCTTTGCACGGAGGACCGCCACCTACTAATGTGCTAGTTCGGACTACTTGCACGGATTATCAGGCGGCGGTATAAAAATGTCCTACCCCTAGTTTTAGAGATATTAACAATGTTACAACCGTACCCTGTTACAACCGTCTCCAGTCTACCCTACGTCATCACAATATAGATAAAATGTGTTTTTTGAACGTTATGCTCTTTGTTTGGAACCATTTTATTCTCTACATTTTATGCTACACAGAATGTTTAAACCATGTTCAACATGTCAGGTTCCACTCGCTTCGTCAAGTCGACGGCAGTATGGAAGAACGTGACATCTCAAATTGTGCCAGAAGAAGGTGACATCTCCTGTATTTAAGGATAGGATATTTCACGTTCTTCTGGCACAATTTGAGATGTCACGTTCTTCCATACTGCCGTCGAAGTATTGTCATGATATCCTGATTTTTGTTTCAGGAGCCCACCCAACCCAGGCTACCATCAACAGTGAGTTAAACATACAGAGATTTTCGAAAGTGACAGATATTCACTTGTTGTTCAAATTTAGCTCAAGCGAGTCGAGCACCGCGGAATCAGTTTTTCAAGTATTGTGTGTCGAAATATTTAACGGTATACTTATTTTGCAGCAATTATTCTGCAGACTTATCGAATCGTTATGCCTACATTTTAGTATCACAGGAAGTGAAATTTAATTGCGTAAAGTGGTACTGAAGTAGAAAATCGACCACTCGTCGAACTTATGTATATCAAGAGCAATAAACTTTTGAAGTGTTGTGTCACGAAATATTCAACATTTTTAGCACGTATGTTCTGCAGGTGGTAAGATTCATTGAATCGTTAAAGATAAAAACTATGCGTACGTCACGATATAGATAAAATGTGTTTTGAACGTTATGCTCTTTGTTTGGAACCATTTTATTCTCTACATTTTATGCTACACAGAATGTTCAAACCATTTTCAACATGTCAGGTTCCACTCAATTCGTCAAGTATTGTCATGATATCCTGATTTTTGTTTCAGGAGTCGATCCAACCGAGGCTGCCATCAAGGGTGAGTTAAAGATACAGAGATTTTCGATAATGACAGATATTCACTTGTTGTTCGAATTTAGCTCAAGCGAAGCGAGCACCGCGGAATGACGACTTAATCACAGTCCTCTTTGCATAAATTTTAGCTGCCGTGGCGAAGGTCAACGTCCGACTGTCAGACCTTGCGAATGATGTTAGACACATGTCCTTCAGTAAGTTCGAAATAATGTCACCCAATGAAGATATTCAAGTCATAGCTACTAAGGCATGCGTCAAATATTGATAAACTACAATAGTGTCATGATGTACCTATTTTAGTTTCAGGAAGGAAATCCCAGCTGATCGCAGACGCTGGTAAGTGACGAGTGGATACACTTACTTGACCAATTTATACGTCTACCACTCTCGCTGAAATTATCTTTGTCTCTATTTTTATTTCAGATTCTGTGATGAGAATCGGAAACTATCTCGAAAGCACTGTAGCTGATTTCCTGAAGCGTCGCATGGGTGAGTTGAAGACGACTTTACCCTTCAAAAATCGCGTGTCTAATGACATAAGGACGTAAGCGCCATTATACGACGTTTTGCTGTTTGTAATAGCATAAAGTCGAAGAATTTTTTTTTTCACGAAACGTATAGCTCAATTGAAAATTACGAGATCGAAAAATGTAAGTGCAAAAGGTCGTGAGTTGGGTGGATACGACCTGCTTTTAACTGCGATTTTTATTATCGAATTTTTCAAATCGACGTCGATTTTGATTTTTCTTTGCGTTTCACGAGTTTTTACAACTATTTGGAAAAATCATTAAAAATTATGAAAAAGAATGTCGCTCACGACGTTTTGCCTTTACGTTGTTTTTTAGTTTTCCTTAAAAATTGTGATGGAAGAACGACGTATCCGCCAAACTTACGACCTTTTGCACTTACATTTTTCGATCTCGTAATTTCAATTGATCTATACGTTCTGGCCGTTTCCAGAGCGAATGGCGTGAAAAAAAATATTATACGACCTTTTGCCACCAAAATCGCGTTCTTGGCGCTTACGACCTTATGCCATTAGACACTCGAAATGTGTTTGTGATCTACTGTTTGCTTCACATATCAGGGTGAAGTCGAGGAATTGTTTTAATTGATTCCGATCAAATTTTATCCTAGATCGATCGAGATTTCCTATTTCAATTCTTCATATTTCATTATTTTTCGCTCATTGCCGTTATATCATGCGTCAATTGGTGAATTTCCACTTTGTCATGATACACATATTTTATTTTCAGGAACCGAATCAGGAATGGCTTTCATTTTCGCGAGTAAGTGACACTCATTCGAAAAATACATCAAGCCTAGCTTGCTTTTCATCCAGCTGTTGTTAGAACTGAGTGAGAGTCGAAGACGACTTGATCATAACCTCTGTATATTCCAATTTCAGATTTACTCAACCCACTAAAATCCGACGTCAAAGCCCATTTGGAAAGGTGTGGAGCGAAAGCCGGACGTGAGTTTAAGATGATTGTGCCCGTCTAGAATATCGCCCATCAAGCACTTGAAAATTGTCTAAATTATTGAGGTATCTTTTAATTTCCAGAGACCAGCACTGAGTTCACAGCTGCTGTGACCAGAATAACTCATTTATTCGACGAAGTAAAGGACGAGATCGATGAGATTGTGAATGCTGCTTTCAAGCTTGCCCCTAGTAAGTTGGAATCAATCGTACCATTAGAAATATAATTGTCATACTGAGATCCATCGTTTGCTACAAACCAAATTTTAATTAGGCTTTCATAAATTGATCTATTTCCTTAGCCTCCAGTTAGGCAAACGTATTTGATACTTAACATTCGATCCCTGATTTCAATTGCACCACCCTGAACTACGATCTGATTCTGACTTTTTATACTATTTCGTAGTATGTTAAAAAAAAAACATGGGATGATTTTGAGATGGTCGGGGTTTATTACTGTTCGAGTTGGCGTGGAATGCCCCATACATATAAGTGAGAATAACGTAAAGAAAAACTAATCAAGAGTCAAGTGGTTCGATAGCTTCCACGTCAGCATTGCAATTATTCAGACACACACATCATCAACAGGTGAAAAAAGACCTGTTTTGTAGATAAACGTAGAAATATTTTTGCATCAAGAAGTAAAATATTCTCGATACAGCGAGGATACAATATTGAATTCTTGATTCCAATTCCAACAGCCAAACTAGAACTCATGGCCGTATATCGAAAGCAATCAACTTTTGAAGTGTTGTGTCACGAAATATTTAACAGCACACTTAACATTTTGTAGCACGTATGTTCTGCAGGTGGTAAGATTCATTGAATCGTTAAAAATAACTAGCCCGTTTTAGCCAAAAAGCTCATCGCTTTTTTGCGTAAGGCACGATCGTACAGTGCTAGTTTGTTTTGTAATAGTGTTCAAAATCCCCCAAGAATTTCAAAATTTTGATTCGAAGCCAATAGACCGTATTCCAAGGACCGCTCTCGTAACTTCAAAATTGAGGAAGTTAGCGACCGCGGTTTTTAAACCGCAAGTCGGATCGAGTCTACAATGAAATTTGCATATCTTCGGAGTAAAAAAAGTAACCTCTGCCAATTTCATCAAAATCGGTTCAGCGGTCTGGCTGATAGCGTGTTTACAAGCAACTTCAACGATTTGACACTGAGACGCAGGTGCCGGAAAAATCCTCGAAAATTCTCAAAATTTTGATTCGGGATCACGAGGCTGTATTCCAAAGTTCGCTTTTGTATCTTCAAAATTGACAAAGTTAGCAAACGCCATTTCTGAACCGGAAGTCGGATTGGGTACACAATGAAATTCTGACATCTTCAGGGCAAAAGAAATATCCTCTGCAAATTTCATCAGAATCGGTTTAGCGGTGTGGCAGATAACGGGTTTACAAGCAACTTCAACGATTTGACACTGAGACGCAGGTGCCGGAAAAATCCTCGAAAATTCTCAAAATTTTGATTCAAGATCTCGAGGCTGTATTCCAAAGCTCGCTTTTGTATCTTCAAAATTGACAAAGTTAGCAAACGCCATTTCTGAACCGGAAGTCGGATCGGGTACACAACAAAATTCTGACATCTTCAGGGTAAAAGAAGTATCCTCTGCAAATTTAATCAGAATCGGTTTAGCGGTGTGGCAGATAGCGGGTTTACAAGCAACTTCAACGATTTGACACTGAGACGCAGGTGCCGGAAAAATCCTCAAAAATTCTCAAAATTTCGCTTCGTGATCAAGAGGCTGTATTCAAAAGCTCGCTATTGTATCTTAAAAATTGACAAAGATAGCAAACGCCATTTCTGAACCGGAAGTCGGATCGGGTACACAACGAAATTCTGACATCTTCAGAGTAAAAGAAGTATCCTCTGAAAATTTCATCAGGATCGGTTCAGCAGTTTGGATGATAGCGGGTTTACAAGAAATGGGGGGGGTCACATACACCACTCTTGAAAATGCTCGAAAACGACTACCCGGGTGCCAAAACGTGCTCCCTACATGATTCCAGAACTTTTACTCGATCCGACGTTTTTTGCGATGGCGAATGTATAAGGCACTCCGTTTTCTACGATCGTGCCTAAAAACTATGCGTACGTCATCACGATATAGATAAAATGTGTTTTTTGAACGTTATGCTCTTTGTTTGGAACCATTTTATTCTCTACATTTTATGCTACACGGAATGTTCAAACCATTTTCAACATGTCAGGTTCCACTCGATTCGTCAAGTATTGTCATGATATCCTGATTTTTGTTTCAGGAGCCCACCCAATCCAGGCTACCACCATCAGTGAGTTAAAGATACAGAGATTTTCGATAGTGACAGATATTCACTTGTTGTTCGAATTTAGCTCAAGCGAGTCGAGCACCGCGGAATCCATTTTTCAAGTATTGTGTCTCGAAATATTTAACGGTATACTTATTTTGCAGCAATTATTCTGCAAACTTATCGAATCGTTATGCCTACATTTTAGTAAAATTTAAAACCGTAAAATGTACTGAAGTGGAAAATCGACCATTCGTCGAACTCATGTACCTATATCAAGAGCAATCAACTTTTGAAGTGTTGTGTCACGAAATATTTAACAGAACACTTAACATTTTGTAGCACGTATGTTCCGCAGGAGTAAGATTCATTGAATCCTTAAAAATAAAAACTATGCGTACGTCATCACGATATAGATAAAATGTGTTTTTTAAACGTTATGCTCTTTAATAAATCTTCTTTCTTGACCTCATCAGAAACTTATCGGGACTCTTTTATTGGGTGTCGAAGGTCAATTATAACTCCTTGTTTACGTTTCGACCCATGAAGAGGGCCCTCTTCAGAACTATAATGTTTATTAATAATATAGTTGGTACATGGAACAATTTGAAAGCTAGACAAGATTACTTACATTCTTTTCTATTTACATCCTACTTATGTTAATCCGGTACAGAACCAATTTTTGGACGGCAGTTGATCTATAAGCTAAAATCGAAGATTAGGTTAGATTTCCAGTTGTTGTTTAATGTTACTAAGAAACCGTTACTCACTAAACATGGACACATAAAAAGGTAAAGCGTGGTTTGTCCGGTTCCTTGGGCGTCATCTCAACGTCGCTCCTTAAGGACGTTGCCTAGTGAGCCAGCGCGGGAGAATTCGGCTTCCCGCGCGAAAGTGGAGGGGATAACGGTTAGGACCGACTCCCGGGGCTACGACGGAGTAGGGATAGGCCCTCGGGATTGGCTGCTCTGGGCGGATAAATCGCGATTTCTGCCTTGGCTCATACAAGTTTTCTCGCTAGTCTTATGTACGATTGTATTGATTTTGGGCTCAAATTGAAGGTAAAGGATGCATCTATGTTGTGACGTAGCCCGATTTTCCAATAAATGTCTAGTCTTCGCTGTAGCAGGTCGCAAGATATGCCTACTTTCGACAACGTTTTTTGGAAAATTTAAAACGAAATTCCAAAATTGGCCTACGTCACGACATAGATCCTCCTTTTGTCTTCAAAATGCTTCGAAGAGAATTGCGATATCTTCAATGACATTGTAGATAAATTCAATATAGTGAGAGCCTGTATGCGCGGGGGTAGGCAACGTCCTTAATAGATTGCGTGCCAAAAATTACGATATTGATTTTAGACCGTTGGATCTTCTAACGGTTAAGGTATGCTACGCAACGAAAAAGGACATAGACGACCACCGGCGTTCCCCCGCAACCAATCAGACCCCGTTAACCGATCACTCTTACTATTGGTCACATCCTACAGGCGGTAAATTATGAACGGTCTATCAATACAATAAAGGATCGCCAAATATTGTGGGATTGGGAATCGAGATTACGATCCATTTTCCATTCCCAATCCAATAGTATACTATAGTACACCAAAGTACGTGGCGCAAAGATTGTCTACATCACTCCTTAAGTTAACACTATTCTTATCCTTTACAATCTCACACATCTCGTGGATCAGTCTTTTTCTTTTATTCTTTTCTTTGACTAATAATGTTACATCCTCGTATTTAAATTGGTGGTCTCTGTCTATCTTGTGTTTCGTCAAAGCGGTGTGTTCTTTTACATCACGATTTACACTTCTGTCATGTTCTTTAGTTCTAGTTCTTAGCCATCTTTCCGTATGGCCTATATAAGACGCTTCGCAACCACCACAAGGAATACGATATACCACATTTGACATCATGGATAACGGTGTTTTGTCTTTAAGTTTATTGTATAGCTGTGATAGGTCATTGACATTTTTGAATACGCAAGACACGTTAAAGGGTCTTAAAGTTCTAGCGACTGATTGTGAGAGGCCATTTACGTATGGGAAACAAAACTTGGACGGGGGTCTTCCACCTATAGGGGGCTCGTTAGAAGACGGGGGCTCATTAGATCTGTTGATGAGAATTTTCAAATGTTTCAAGATGTTCGTATCGACAAGGTCTTCTGGATAATTGTTCTCAATTAACACCTCGCGGATCAAGCTCAAGTTCTTCATATGAAAAGCAGAATCTGATAGCAGAATACTACGATCTACCAGGCTGAAAATTACTCCTATTTTTTGTTTAACGGGGTGGTGAGAGTGAAAATTTAAATATCTTCTCGACCAAGTTGGCTTATGGTACCAGTCAGTTTGTATTCCCGTAGCCCCATTGATGACGGTAATGTCTAGAAAATTGATCTGATTATGAACCTGTCTCTCCGCTGTGAACTGAAGCCGCGGGTGGTAGCTGTTAAAAACCTCTACGACCAATTCAAGGCAGTCCGGCGGTATTACCATAAGAATGTCATCAACGTATCTGACGTAAAAAGGTACGGAGAACGGTAGCTCAGCCAACCAGACGTTTCTAGGTCTTCCATAACGTAGTTCGAGAGGATAGGCGATAACGGTGAGCCCATAGGTAATCCGAAAGACTGAGAGTACGAGTTGTTCTTGAAATTGAAACACGCCGCCTCGAAGCAAAGTTCTAGTGCTCCATTGGAATGATCTAAAGAGATCTTTAAGTTATCCGATACAGGTATCCCCAACGTCTAGCCACCGATGATTTGGCCAAGTCTAGTGGTACATTGGTGAAAAGAGAGACTACGTCCAGAGACACGAAGATGTAATTGTCAGGGGCTTCAAAGTTCCTAAATTTTTCTACAAGCCGGAAACTGTCTTTTACATTGGACATCGGAGTCGGGCAATTACTTAATACACCGTTGACAAACTTAGCTAACGTATATGTCGGGCTGTCTATGAAAGATACGATCATTCTAAGCGGAATCTTCTTTTTGTATATTTTAGGTAGTCCGTAGGCCTTGGCGGGTACACTATTATACGAGCTGAGCCAACTTTTAGTACGATCATCGATTAATTTTTCTTTTGCCCAGGAGATGACCAAGCTGTTGACCCTCCTTTGTAAGGAGCCGACGGACCTTTGTTCAGCAATGTATAAGTGTTAGCGTCTGATAGCAATTCTGTCATTTCGATTCATACTCTTCTTTATTCATTACTACTGTGGTGTTACCCTTATCAGCTTTTAGAAATAGTAACTCTGCGTGGTCTTTCCGGAAGGTGCCTGCCAGTTTTATCCTAGATACTAAGTTTTTATCAATCTGGTCTTTCTTTCTCGGTGCAATAATATTGTTGTAACATGTAAAATAATAGTATTGTAACAGAAGACCTTGTCGATACGAACATCTTGAAACATTTGAAAATTCTCATCAACAGATCTAATGAGCCCCCGTCTTCTAACGAGCCCCCTATAGGTGGAAGACCCCCGTCCAAGTTTTGTTTCCCATACGTAAATGGCCTCTCACAGTCAGTCGCTAGAACTTTAAGACCCTTTAACGTGTCTTGCGTATTCAAAAATGTCAATGACCTATCACAGCTATACAATAAACTTAAAGACAAAACACCGTTGTCCATGATGTCAAATGTGGTATATCGTATTCCTTGTGGTGGTTGCGAAGCGTCTTATATAGGCCATACGGAAAGATGGCTAAAAACTAGAACTAAAGAACATGACAGAAGTGTAAATCGTGATGTAAAAGAACACACCGCTTTGACGAAACACAAGATAGACAGAGACCACCAATTTAAATACGAGGATGTAACATTATTAGCCAAAGAAAAGAATAAAAGAAAAAGACTGATCCACGAGATGTGTGAGATTGTAAAGGATAAGAATAGTGTTAACTTAAGGAGTGATGTAGACAATCTTTGCGCCACGTACTTTGGTGTACTATAGTATACTATTCGATTGGGAATGGAAAATGGATCGTAATCTCGATTCCCAATCCCACAATATTTGGCGATCCTTTATTGTATTGATAGACCGTTCATAATTTACCGCCTGTAGGATGTGACCAATAGTAAGAGTGATCAGTTAACGGGGTCTGATTGGTTGCGGGGGAACGCCGGTGGTCATCTATGTCCTTTTCCGTTGCGTAGCATACCTTAACCGTTAGAAGATCCAACGGTCTAAAATCAATATCGCAATTTTTGGCACGCAATCTATTAAGGAGCGACGTTGAGATGACGCCCAAGGAACCGGACAAACCCCGCTTTACCTTTTTATGTGTCCATGTTTAGTGAGTAACGGTTTCTTAGCAACATTAAATAAGAACTGGAAATCTAACCTAATCTTCGATTTTAGCTTATAGATCAACTGCGGTCCAAAAATTGGTTCCGTACCGGATTAACATAAGTAGGATGTAAATAGAAAAGAATGTAAGTAATCTTGTCTAGCTTTTAAATTGTTCCATGTACCAACTATATTATTAATAAACATTATAGTTCTGAAGAGGGCCCTCTTCATGGGTCGAAACGTAAACAAGGAGTAATAATTGACCTTTGACACCCAATAAAAGAGTCCCAATAAGTTATGCTCTTTGTTTGGAACCATTACATTTTCTACATTTTATGCTACACGGAATGTTCAAACCATTTTCAACATGTCAGGTTCCACTCGATTCGTCAAGTATTGTCATGATATCCTGATTTTTGTTTCAGGAGCCCACCCAACCCAGGCTACCACCTTCAACAGTGAGTTAAAGATACAGAGATTTTCGATAATGACAGATATTCACTTGTTGTTCGAATTTAGCTCAAGCGAGTCGAGCACCGCGGAATCAATTTTTCAAGTATTATGTCTCGAAATATTCAAAGGTATACTTATTTTGCAGCAATTATTCTGCAGACTTATCGAATCGTTATGCCTACATTTTAGTATCACAAGAAGTAAAATTTAAAACGGTAAAATGGTACCTAAGT
The DNA here is from genome assembly GCA_018257835.1 of Euura lappo. Classification (NCBI taxonomy): domain Eukaryota; kingdom Metazoa; phylum Arthropoda; class Insecta; order Hymenoptera; family Tenthredinidae; genus Euura; species Euura lappo. Next base: position 15,579 of record JAEUYN010000741.1, read on the forward strand.
GGAAAATCGACCATTCGTCGAACTTATGTATATCAAGAGCAATCAACTTTTGAAGTGTTGTGTCACGAAATATTTAACAGCACACTTAACATTTTTTAGCACGTATATTCTGCAGGTGGTAAGATTAAATGAATCGTTAAAAATAAAAACTATGCGTACGTCATGACGATATAGATAAAATGTGTTTTTTGAACGTTATGTTCTTTGTTTGGAACAATTTTATTCTCTACATTGTGTGCTACACGGAATCTTCAAACCATTTTCAACATGTCAGGTTCCACTCGCTTCGTCAAGTATTGTCATGATATCCTGATTTTTGTTTCAGGAGTCGATCCAACCGAGGCTGCCATCAAGGGTGAGTTAAAGATACAGAGATTTTCGATAATTACTTGTTATACAGATATTCACTTGTTGTTCGAATTTAGCTCAAGCGAGTCGAGCACCGCGGAATGACGACCTAATCACAGTCCTCTTTGCTTAAATTTCAGCTGCCGTGGCAACGGTCAACGCCCAACTTTCATACCTTGCGAATGATATTAGACACATATCCCCCAGTAAGATCAAAACAACGTCACCCAATGAACATATTCAAGTCATAGCAAATAAGACATGCGTCAAATATTGACAAACTACAATAGTTTCATGATGTACTCATTTTAGTTTCAGGTAGGAAATCCCAGCTGATCGCAGACGCTGGTAAGTGACGAGTGGATACACTTACTTGACCAATTCATACGTCTACCACTCTCGCTGAAATTATCTTTGTCTCTATTTTTATTTCAGATTCTGTGATGAGCATCGAAAACTATCTCGAAAACACTGTAGCTGATTTCCTGAAGTGTCGCATGGGTGAGTTGAAGACGACTTTACCCTTCAAAAATCGCGTGTCTAATGACATAAGGACGTAAGCGCCATTATACGACGTTTTACTGTTTATAATGGCATAAAGTCGTATAATTTTTTTTTTCACGCCAATCGCTCTGAAAACTTTCGAAACGTATAGATCAATTGAAATTATGAGATCGAAAAATTTTATTGCAAAAGGTCGTAAGTTGGGCGGATACAACCAGTGTTGTAAAGTACCTAGGTACAAGTACGTTGTTTTGTAACGAGGTACAAATTTCAGTACTAAACCTGTACCTAGTTACTTTTTAGGAGTACCTGTACCTATTTTTCAGGTACAATTCAAGGTACTTTAGTCATGTGAAAACACTGTGAAAATGTTCGTCCATTTTCGGAGCGCCAGCAATAACAGTGACTAATTTCATGCACCCAGCACCAACTATTAGAATTCAGTTTTTTTTTAAACAAAGGGGGTTGAAACCCATCAAACTAGACTAAATTTTCGGGGCCTCATCGGTTTTCGGTATTTGAAAAACCCCCGTATAACAAAATGGCCGCCGTTTTGATCAAAAAACAATTGTTTCATTTTCTATTTCCTTTGCTTCAACGGCCGAAAAACATATTTTCAAATCAATTTTTCACAAAAAAATGCTGCCTTATGGCCTCGCAAATTTAATTTGCTTCAAAATGAGTAGATATATGTCAATCGATTCATCCGTTGAAGCTGTGGGGCGCCCCGCGTGAACCGGAACCCACAGTGTAGTTGACAGGAGCTGGAGCCGCCTTTTCATATTTTTTCTTATGTACAAAATTGGAATTTCTTCTTCGCTAATAAATGAATGAAATAGGTGAAACTCCACCTCCAAAAGTGTTCATTTCATGTTAAAAAATAATGTCCGAACTTTGTGCATTTTTCATCCCTGTGAACGGTAACCGCCCCTTAATATGAAATAACCTGTTTGTCTGATCTGTAATTTTGTCCATATTTTTCAGATTACTCTCATACTTCCCATAAAAAAAGTACCTAAGTACCTAAATATAGGTACATCTTGAGTACCTATACCTGTACCTGGGTACACTTCGCAAGAACTACCTGTACCTGTACCTAGGTACTTTTTTCTGCAAGTACCTGTACCTGTACCTAGGAACTAAAAATTAAGTACCTTTTACAACACTGGATACGACCTGCTGTTAACTGCGATTTTTATTATAGAATTTTTCGAAACGACGTCGATTTCGATTTTTCTTTGCGTTTCACGAGTTTTTACAACTATTTGGAAAAAGCATTCAAAATTATGAAAAAGAATGTCGCTCACGACGTTTTGCCTTTACGTTGTTTTTTAGTTTTCCTTAAAAATTGTAAGGAAAGAACGACGTATCCGCAAAACTTACGACCTTTTGCACTTACATTTTCGATCTCGTAATTTCAATTGATCTATACGTTTTGGCCGTTTTCAGAGCGAATGGCGTGAAAAAAAAATTAATCAACCTTGTGCCACCAAAATCGCGTTTTTGGCGCTTACGACCTTATGCCATGAGACACGCGAAATGTTTTTGTGATCTGCTGTTCGCTTCATATCTATATCAAGGTAAAGTCGAGGAATTGTTTTAATTGATTCCGATCAAATTTTATCGTAGATCGATCGAGGTTTCCTATTCCAATTCTTCATATTTCATTATTTTTCACTCATTGCCGTTATATCATGCGTCAGTTGGTGAATTTCCACTTTGTCATGATACACATATTTCAGTTTCAGGAACCGAATCAGAATTGTCTGACAAATTCCGGAGTAAGTGACAGTCATTCGAAAAATACATCAAGCCTAGCTTGCTTTTCATCCAGCTGTTGTTAGAACTGAGTGAGAGTCGAAGACGACTGGATCATAACCTCTGTATATTACAATTTCAGATTTACTGAACCGAGCAAAATCCAGAGTCACAATCCATTTGGAATATTTTGGAGCGAAATTCGGAGGTGAGTTGAAGACGATTGTGCCCATCTAGAATATCGCGCATCAAGCACTTGAAAATTGTCTAAATTATTGAGGTATCTTTTAATTTCCAGAGAACAGCACTGACATCACAGCTGCTGTGACCAGAATAACTCTTTCATTCGACAAAATACAGAACGAAATCAATGCGATTGTGAATGCTGCTTTCAAGCTTGCCCAAAGTAAGCTGAAAACAATCGTGCCATTAGAAATATAATTGTCATACTGCGATCTATCGTTTGCTACAAACCAAATTTCAATTAGGCTTTGATAAATTGATCTATTTTCTCAGCCTCCAGTTAGGCAAAGGTATTTGATATTCAACATTCGATCCCTGATTTCAATTGCACCACCAGTTTAGTACTACTGAACTACGATCTCATTGTGAGTTTTTATTATATTTCGTAGAATGTTAGAAAAAAAAATGAGATGATTTTGAGATGGTCGGGGTTTATTACTGGTCGAGTTGGCGTGGAATGCCCCATACATACACGGAAAGAAATCTGTTGCGAATATCGCATGGGAATGTACCATGCGATATTCGCAACAGGGGTGCCATACTAAAATCGTATCGATTCATACTACTTTTGCATGAATCGATGCGATTTTAGTATGAAAGTGTCCCATGCGAGAAAGGCATGCACCGATGCGATTGTCGCACGAGAGCGATGTGCTGAACGCACGAGAGCGATGCGCTGAACGCACGAGAGCGATGCGCTGAACGCACGGTTACCTCCGTACTATAAACGCACGGAGGTCCATGCGAAAAGATAGATAGATAGATAGATGTATTTATTATGTCTATAACAATATTAGACAAGACAGAGAGAAAGAAAAAGAAAGAAGAAAGAAGAAAGAACACAGAGCATTACAAATAATTGCTCTGTGCCCAGCAAGAAAATACAGCAGCAGCCATTATAATACAAAATCAAACTTAAGAGTAACTAAACATAACCCTAACTGTATAACATAACTAAAGATAAGTAAAAAGAAAACAGAAAGCTAATAGAATCATAGGTTAAAAACGGAAAGACTCACAGCCTATCATGCTCTGTGTTAAAAAGATGTTTATAGAGGCCGTGCTTGAAAGAGACAATGGAGGGGGCCTCACGCAACGACGCCGGAAGAGATTCCCAGGCTCGAACGCTTGTGACCGCGAAAGATTTATTAAAGGCCTCCGTCCGCGCAAACGGCACGGCAAAATCAGGCTGCCGACCACGAGCCGCGACACTTCGGGTCGGAACGTAGTCAGAGACAAGCTCTCGCAGATACGCAGGGCGACCACAACGCGTGATGTTAAATAAGGTGACTAGGAGAAAATAGAGTCTCCTGTCCTTGGTCGTCAACCACCCTAAGCTTCTACGGAAAGGCGAAATGTGCTCATCTCGCGCCACACCGCTCACGAAACGGACACAGGTGTTAAGGAGTCGCTGAAGCTTGGTATCGAGAACTCCTGACAGATCACAGAACGCAACACTACAGTAGTCAAAAAACGGAAAAACTAGGGTGACTACAAGATTTTTTCGCAAAGCAGGACCGAGTAGACGTCGTGACGCAGAGAGCTGTCTGAGCGTGCCATGAACACGTTTAGAGATGGAGTTAACATGGGCCGTCCACGATAGCTTGCTGTCGAGCATAAGGCCGAGGTTCCTGATGGAGTCTACGAAGGGTAGTGGAGAGCCATCCAGGAAAACCTTTGGGAGGTTTTCGAATTCAAGCCTGGACACATAAGCGCTGCTACCCAAAACCATAACGTAGGTTTTGGCCACATTAAGACTAAGATCAGAGCTCCTGGACCAGTTCAGCACCGCGTCGACATCTGAGTTCATCCTAGCGACGGCTCCAACAATATCAGCGGGATGGAAATGCAGGTAAATCTGGAGGTCATCAGCATAAACGAGATGGTTTGAGTGTTTTAAATTGCCAGAGATGTCGTTGACAAAAAGGGAGAACAACAAGGGACCCAAAACGGAGCCCTGTGGCACCCCCAAATCCAGAGTAGCCCAAGAAGAGAGCTCACCACCCGAGCCGACAACCGCCTGCGACCTGCCCTGTAAGTAGGACGCGACCCATCCAAGAGCATGCTGGGATAAACCGAGCTGCAGAAGTTTAGCAAGCAGACGAGCGTGCGGAATCTTGTCAAACGCCTTACTAAAATCGAACAGGACAAGAAGTGTTAGCCTGCGACCATCTACAGCCCTGCGGACGTCTTCAGTGAGCCTGAGAAGGGCTGTCTGCGTGCTAAAGCCAGGGCGAAAACCAGACTGCCTGGAGTCCAGCAAGCCCCTGTCTTCAAGGTAGGCCGATAGCTGCAGCAGGACAATGCGTTCAAGAACCTTAGAGAGGAAGCATAAGATAGAAATAGGCCGTACTTGCTGAAGCGATGTTGGCGATTTGACTTTACCAAGGGGCAGGACCCTTGCACGTTTCCAGAAATCCGGAAAAGTTGCAGTATTGAGCGAGTGGTTGAACAACGCCAAGATATGCGGAAAAAGCACCGGCAGAGCAAGCTTAATGTCACGGAGCGAAAGATCATCAATGCCCCTGGCTTGTGAACTGAAATGTCCCAGGACTTTCAGAAGCTCAACCGGGGAGATGTCCGAGAAGTAAAACAACGCGTCGTCATAGCGAGGTGGAGGTAAGCTCTTGAAGAAGTCATCAACTTCCGCGGCGGATGACGGGCGTTGAGATACAGCCGCAAAATGACGATTCAGATCATCTACCGCAAAATCCCCGTAGTCGTTATTTCTATCGGGTGCAATACCCAATGCTCGAAGTTCACTCCAAAGCGCACGGGGGTCCTCTATACCAGAAAGACGATTCATGAAGAAGTCGGCGCGGGCCTTGGTAATACGATTGTGAAGCTGGTCCCTGGCATCTCGATAGCGAAAGAGAGCGACATGCGTCCGGGTGCGCCTGTAGACACGGTAGAGTGAGTCACGGGTCCTGGTCAGCACGTCAAGCTCTGGCGATAACCACGGAGGTTTGTTGGTCCTAGGAACGAAGGTCGTGTAGGGGGCGTGCACATCCAAGATAGAGGTAGTGTTGACCTGAAGACAGCGTAGTCCCTCATCAACGGAGTCCAGATTTGCTAGTGGCGACCAATCCTGATTCTCCAGATCTTGCACAAAAGCCTCAGGCTGGAAATTCCGAAAGGAGCGAGCTCTAATGCTCTTCCGAGGCGGCGGTGGCGTCGAAACTTGCAGAGTTACCGAGATCAAGTCATGTCCTGCGATGAAAGGTGCCGATGTCTGCGAGAAACAATGCAGCGCCTCTTCGTTGCTCAAGAAACACAGATCCAGGAGAGTGTCCGAGGTGTGAGTGTGACACGTAGGCGAGAAAGGCACCATAAACAGAGAGCGCGAGGCGCCAAACTCCCGTACCATGTTCGAGTCGTAAGAGTTCCCCAGCTGATCAGCATTGAAATCACCAAAAATGACCGAAAGATGATACTCAACAGAGACCCTGTCGTAATCGTTCTTGAAAGCCGCCAGGTTCGATGCTTTGGGTGGCCTGTAGACTACCGCAGCAAGAAACGGCGGCGCTCCGACCGAGCTGATTTCCGCGAGTAGGTATTCCGGGCTGCGACTGTACTGAGATGGAGAGGTCGCTAAAAGCTTGCAGCGAAGAGAGTGATGCACGAACAACGCAACTCCACCACCCCTTTTACCCTCACGATCGTTCCGGACGATGAAGTAGCCTGGAAGCAGGACCGCCGAGTCTGCCACCTGTGAGTTTAACCACGTCTCACTGACCGCTATCAAATGAGTAGAGCAGGAAGCAAAGTGAAAACGAAGGAGATCAATATGACCACGGACAGAGTTGGCATTCAGATGACAGAGATTTAGATGCCGAGTATTCTGGCGCAGGTGTGGAGCTATGACGGTAGCTGGAGCAGGAGCAGGAGCAGGCGGAGCTGGAGTGTGCGAACGGCGTCAAACTGTGTCGAGGTAGGCAAGATCAGCAAACGATGCGATGCGCCTGACTGGAGTGCCTGGACCCTTACGCACGAAAATAGCGCCATCCCTATGCCAGATGTACTTAAAACCAGCAGCTTTTCCATTTGACTTTGCAGCAATGAAGAGGTTGTAGAGAGTCGGAGGCAAAGCCTCATTTAGATTGATGGTGGTAACCGCAGCTGCCGGAACGGGCGTGAGATCCGATGACAGGAGACGTCCCTTCGCCTTCTTTGCTGCAAGCAAGCGTGACAACAGGGCACGAGAGCGCAGCCTTGCCACAAGGGGTAGCGGCGAGTTCTTCTTCGCCTTTTCACGCGTGACCAGAAACCTAGAGCTGACAACGTCTTCATCCGCAAGTGGACAGGCCAAGGCAACCGCCACTTGATGCACCGCAGCCGGGATATCGTCAGAGGATGCGCATGGCACACCAGATAAGATTACCTCAACCTCCGGCTCAGGATCTGGGACTTGCAGACTCCGCAGACTCCGTGCCTGCTCCTCATGTTGCGACTGCTGGATTTGACGCAACGCTGCAACTTCAGTAATGAGTCCCCGGTTCTTATCCTCCAGCTCCGCAATACGAGCCAAGCACGACTCCACTTGCGTTCGTAGAGGAGGCAATTCGGCAAGCTGATTCACTACCTCATCAAACCGAGAGTTCAGACGACGAATCAAGTCATCGGATGAGACGCAGGCATCCGCTGAGGGGATAGAAAGCCCGGAGCCAACAACGTTCAGTGGGCCAGAGAGATTGGCAGAGACAGCAGATAAGGCACCAGAGCACGACGGTCCAGACAGCGGAGTTGAAAACGTGAAGGGCATCGCACCAGGCACTGGTGAGGTAGAGGGTGCAACTGGAGACAAGGCTGCAGGCACTGAGTTCACGGAGAGAGAGGGTGCATCCTGAAGCTGAACCCCCGGACAACAAGTCGAAGCACCCGACCGCAACAGTTTGTTTTTCGCGCAGCCCGGATGATAGAGAGTCCGGCAAGTCGGGCAAAGCTTCGCCTTCGTGGCTATGTTCTTAACGCAGAAACCACATTTACCGACAGGTGCCATGTGAGCCGTATGAGTTGAGCTCGCGACAGTTGACACACAGGTGGGTCTGCTAGTCGAGGGCGTGACATGGGCGGGGACCCGTTGCGTTGACAGCGAAATCGATAATCGATAACCGACGAGCCTTCCACGATCGTTGACGCATGCGCAAGACGAACTATAGCTGGTCCATAGGTTATGTTACCACGAAGCAAGCCAGCGTAGAAACGTAGAAAACAGAGTTCAGATGCGGGTGACAGAAGTGAGAGTACGTGCAATGAGAGGTTGCAATAAGGCGCATGCAATGAAACTGCAACAAAAAAAGCCCGAAGGCAGCGAGCGGCAGTAAGGGCGCACAAAGATAGGAGTAGAGCCAGAAGCGTGCAAGCGTACTCACCGGAAGAGAACACGGTCCCGAGCGTTTCGAAGATTTACGAACTGCGCATGCTCACGGCAACCTATACCTATACCTATATGCTCACGGCAACCTATACCCCTGCCTATACCTATACCTTATATATAGGTATAGGTATAGGTTGCCGTGAGCATGCGCAGTTCGTAAATCTTCGAAACGCTCGGGACCCGTGCTCTTTTCGCATGGACCTCCGTGCGTTTATAGTACGGAGGTAACCGTACGTTCAGCGCATCGCTCTCGTGCGTTCAGCGCATCGCTCTCGTGCGTTCAGCACATCGCTCTCGTGCGATAATCGCATCGGTGCATGCCTTTCTCGCATGGGACACTTTCATACTAAAATCGCATCGATTCATGCTAAAGTAGCATGGTTGTCATGCGATAATGGCAATATTCTCGTACCTTTTTCGCATTGAACACTCCAATGCGAAAATAGCAATAGCGTCCCATGCGATATTCGCAACAGATTCCTTTCCGTGTATAAGTGAGAATAACTTAAAGAAAAAGTAATTAATAGTCAAGTGGTTCGATATCTTCCACGTCAGCATTCCAATTATTCAGACACACACATCATCAACAGGTGAAAAAAGACCTGTTTTGTGGATAAACGTAAAAATATTTTTGCATCAAGAAGTAAAATATTCTCGATACAGCGAGGATACAATATTGAATTCTTGATTTCAATTCCAACAGCCAAACTAGAACTCATGGACTTATATCGAAAGCAATCAACTTTTGAAGTGTTGTGTCACGAAATATTTAACAGCACACTTAACATTTTGTAGCACGTATGTTCTGCAGGTGGTAAGATTCATTGAATCGTTAAAAATAAAAACTATGCGTACGTCATCACGATATAGATAAAATGTGCTTTCTGAACGTTATTCTCTTCGTTTGGAATCATTTTATTCGCTACATTTTATGCTACACGGAATGTTCAAACCATTTTCAACATGTCAGGTTCCACTTGATTCATCAAGTATTGTCATGATATCCTGATTTTTGTTTCAGAAGCCCACTCAACCCAGGCTCCCACCTTGAACAGTGAGTTGAAGATACAGAGATTTTCGATAGTGACAGATATTCACTTGTTGTTCGAATTTAGCTCAAGCGAGTCGAGCACCGCGGAATCAATTTTTCAAGTAATGTGTCTCAAAATATTTAACGGTATACTTATTGTGCAGCAATTAATCTGCAGACTTATCGAATCGTTATGCCTACATTTTAGTATCACAGAAAGTAAAATTTAAAACCGTGAAATGGTACTGAAGTAGAAAATCGACCATTCGTCGAACTCATGTACCGATATCGAGAGCAATCAACTTTTGAAGTGTTGTGTCACGAAATATTTAACAGCACACTTAACATTTTGTAGCACGTATGTTCTGCAGGTGGTGAGATTCATTGAATCGTTAAAAATAAAAACTATGCGTACGTCATCAAGATATAGATAGAATGTGTTTTTTGAACGTTATGCTCTTCGTTTGGAACCATTTTATTCGCTACATTTTATGCTACACGGAATGATCAAACCATTCAACCTGTCAGGTTCCACTCGATTCGTCAAGTATCGGCATGATATCCTGATTTTTGTTTCAGAAGCCCACTCAACCCAGGCTCCCACCTTGAACAGTGAGTTGAAGATACAGAGATTTTCGATAGTGTCAGATATTCACTTGTTGTTCGAATTTAGCTCAAGCGAGTCGAGCACCGCGGAATCAATTTTTCAAGTATTGTGTCTCGAAATATTCAAGGGTATACTTATTTTGCAGCAATTATTCTGCAGACTTATCGAATCGTTATGCCTACATTTTAGTATCACAGGAAGTAAATTTTAAAACCGTAAAATGGTACTAAAGTGAAAAATCGACCATTCGTCGATCTTATGTATATCTAGAGCAGTTAACTTTTGAAGTGTTGTTTCACGAAATATTTAACAGCACACTTAACATTTTGTAGCACGTATGTTCTGCAGGTGGTGAGATTCATTGAATCGTTAAAAATAAAAACTATGCGTACGTCATCAAGATATAGATAGAATGTGTTTTTTGAACGTTATGCTCTTTGTTTGGAACCATTTTATTCCCTACATTTTATGCTACACGGAATGTTCAAACCATTTTCAACATGTCAGGTTCCACTCGATGCGTCAAGTATTGTCATGATATCCTGATTTTTGTTTCAGAAGCCCACTCAACCCAGGCTCCCACCTTGAACAGTGAGTTGAAGATACAGAGATTTTCGATAGTGTCAGATATTCACTTGTTGTTCGAATTTAGCTCAAGCGAGTCGAGCACCGCGGAATCAATTTTTCAAGTATTGTGTCTCGAAATATTCAAGGGTATACTTATTTTGCAGCAATTATTCTGCAGACTTATCGAATCGTTATGCCTACATTTTAGTATCACAGGAAGTAAAATTTAAAACCGTGAAATGGTACTGAAGTAGAAAATCGACCATTCGTCGAACTCATGTACCTATATCGAGAGCAATCAACTTTTAACGTGTTGTGTCACGAAATATTTAACAGAACACTTATTACATATTTTGTAGCACGTATGTTCTGCAGGTGGTAAGATTCATTGAATCGCTAAAAATAAAAACGATGCGTACGTCATCACGATACAGATAAAATGTGTTTTTTGAACGTTATGCTCTGTGTTTAGAACCATTTTATTCTTTACATTTTATGCTACACGGAATGTTCCAACCATTTTCAACATGTCAGGTTCCACTCGATTCGTCAAGTATTGTCATGCAAAATGATATCCTGATTTTTGTTTCAGGAGCCCACCCAGACCAGGCTACCATCAAGGGTGAGTTGAAGATACACAGGTTTTCGATAATGACAGATATTTACTCTTTGTTCGAATTTAGCTCAAGCGAGTCGAGCACCGCGGAATCAATTTTTCAAGTATTGTGTCTCGAAATATTCAAGGGTATACTTATTTTGCAGCAATTATTCTGCAGACTTATCGAATCGTTATGCCTACATTTTAGTATCACAGGAAGTAAATTTTAAAACCGTAAAATGGTACTAAAGTGGAAAATCGACCATTCGTCGATCTTATGTATATCTAGAGCAGTCAACTTTTGAAGTGTTGTGTCACGAAATATTTAACAGCACACTTAACATTTTGTAGCACGTATGTTCTGCAGGTGGTGAGATTCATTGAATCGTTAAAAATAAAAACTATGCGTACGTCATCAAGATATAGATAGAATGTGTTTTTTGAACGTTATGCTCTTTGTTTGGAACTGTAAGAGATGATCTACCTGGCTATGGGACACTACACTCTTTTGTTACACGTTACCTAGAGTTAAGCAGTAGTTGTTAATCGTTTGACACGGACAGACGTATCCGCTGTAATTTGTTAAATAAACTCCTCTTTTGATACAATTATGTTCATTATTTGGAATCCCGACCATCCTACAGAACCATTTTATTCCTTACATTTTATGCTACACGGAATGTTCAAACCATTTTCAACATGTCAGGTTCCACTCGATTCGTCAAGTATTGTCATGATATCCTGATTTTTGTTTCAGGAGTCGATCCAACCGAACCTGCCATCAAGGGTGAGTTAAAGATACAGAGATTTTCGATAATGACAGGTATTCACTTGTCGTTCGAATTTATCTCAAGCGAATCGAGCACCGCGGAATGACGACTTAATCACAGTCCTCTTTGCTTATATTTCAGCTGCCGTGGCACAGGTCAACGCCCAACTTTTAGACCTTGCAAATGATGTTAGACACATGTCCCCCAGTAAGTCCAAAATAATGTCACCCAATGAAGATATTCAAGTCATAGCTACTAAGCGTCAAATATTGACAAACTACAATAGTGTCATGATGTACTTATTTTATTTTCAGATCCCAGATCCCAGCTGATCGCAGACGCTGGTAAGTGACGAGTGGATACACTTACTTGACCAATTTATACGTCTACCAAAACGCGCAAATTATCTTTGTCTCTATTTTTATTTCAGATTCTGTGATGACAATCCGAAACTATCTCGAAAACACTGTAGCTGATTTCCTGAAGCGTCGCATGGGTGGGTTGAAGACGACTTTACCCTTTAAAAATCGCGTGTCTAATGACATAAGGACGTTTTACGAGTTTTTACAACTATTTGGAAAAATCATTAACAATTATGAAAAAAAAATGGTGCTCACGACGTTTTGCCTTTACGTTGACTTTTATTTTTCCTTGAAAATTGTAATGAAAGAACGACGTATCCGCCAAACTTACGACCTTTTGCACTTACATTTTTTGATCTCGTAATTTCAATTGATCTATACGTTTTGGCCGTTTTCAGAGCGAACGGCGTCGAAAAAAAATTATACGACCTTTTGCCACCAAAATCGCGTTCTTGGCGCTTATGACCTTATGCCATTAGACACGCGAAATGTTTTTGTGATTTACTTTTCGCTTCACATATCAGGGTGAAGTCGAGGAATTGTTATAATTGATTCCGATCGAATTTTATCCTAGATCGATCGAGATTTCCTATTTCAATTCTTAATATTTCATTATTTTTCACTCATTGCCGTTATATCATGCGTCAATTGGTGAATTTCCACTTTGTCATGATTCACATATTTTATTTTCAGGAACCGAATCAGGAATGGCCAGCATTTTCGCGAGTAAGTGACACTCATCCGAAAAATACATCAAGCCTAGCTTGCTTTTCATCCAGCTGTTCTTAGAACTGAGTGAGAGTCGAAGACGACTTGATCATAACCCGTATATTCCAATTTCAGATTTACTCAACCCACTACAATCCAAGGTCAAAGCCTATTTGGAAAGGTGTAGACCAAAAGCCGGACGTGAGTTGAAGACGATTGTGCCCATCTAGAATATCGCGCATCAAGCACTTGAAAATTGTCTAAATTATTGAGGTATCTTTTAATTTCCAGAGACCAGCAGTGACATCACAGCTGCTGTGACCAGAATAACTCATTCATTCGACAAAATAAAGGACGAAATCGATGCGATTGTTAATGCTGCTTTTAAGCTTGCCCCTAGTAAGTTTGAATAAATCGTACCATTAGAAATATAATTGTCATACTGAGATCTATCGTTTGTTACAAACCAAATTTCAATTAGGCTTTCATAAATTGATCTATTTCCTTAGCCTCCAGTTAGGCAAACGTTTTGATACTCAACATTCGATCCCTGATTTCAATTGCACCACCAGTTTAGTACTACTGAACTACGATCTCATTGTGACTTTTTATACTGTTTCGTAGAATGTTAGAAAAAAACATGGGATGATTTTGAGATGGTCGGGTTTTATTACTGGTCGAGTTGGCGTGGAATGCCCCATACATATAAGTGAGAATAACGTAAAGAAAAACTAATCAAGAGTCAAGTGGTTCGATAGCTTCCACGTCAGCATTGCAATTATTCAGACACACACATCATCAACAGGTGAAAAGAGACCTGTTTTGTAGATAAACGTAGAAATATTTTTGCATCAAGAAGTAAAATATTCTCGATACAGCGAGGATACAATATTGAATTCTTGATCTCAATTCCAACAGCCAAACTAGAACTCATGGACGTATTTCGAAAGCAATCAACTTTTGGAGTGTTGTGTCACGAAATATTTAACAGCACACTTAACATTTTGTAGCACGTATGTTCTGCAGGTGGTAAGATTCATTGAATCGTTAAAAATAAAAACTATGCATACGTCATCACGATATAGATAAAATTTGTTTTTTGAACGTTATGCTCTTTGTTTGGAACCATTTTATTCTCTACATTTTATGCTACACGGAATGTTCAAACCATTTTCAACATGTCAGGTTTCACTCGATTCGTCAAGTATTGTCATGATATCCTGTTTTTTGTTCCAGGAGCCCCCTCAACTCAGGCTACCATCAACAGTGAGTTAAACATACAGAGATTTTCGATAGTGACAGATATTCACTTCGATACCTCCTAATGAAACCAGCTTATCTCAGCGAGTCCGTTCTAAATAGCTTATTTGTGGGCTACGAATTCGAAACATCTTATCTTGGCGTTCACCACAGAATCCGCCTATCTTGGCATTTCCCGCAGTAACAGCTTATCTTACCGTTGACGATAGAAACAGTTTACCAAAATGAGTTCCATAACCTCCAACAGTGACACAGTTTTGATCCACGACTAATATCCTGCTAATGAAAAAATGTCAGCACTTGAAAATTGCACTCAGTCAAGGCCATACATGGGAGAAATGTTTGTGCCTCATCCGGTCCATGTAAATTACACGTCTGATTTATGCTTCTCAATCAAAGTTTGCTTTCGATCCTGTGGAAAACTAACGCCAACGCCGATAAGCTGTTTCTATCGTCAACGGTAAGATAAGCTGTTACTGCGGGAAATGCCAAGATAGGCTGATTCTGTGGTGAACGCCAAGATAAGATGTTTCGAATTCGTAGCCCACAAATAAGCTATTTAGAACGGACTCGCTGAGATAAGCTGGTTTCATTAGGAGGTATCGACTTGTTGTTATAATTTAGCTCAAGCGAGTCGAGCACCGCGGAATTAATTTTTCAAGTATTGTGTCTCGAAATATTTAACGGTATACTTATTTTGCAGCAATTATTCTGCAGACTTATCGAATCGTTATGCCTCCATTTTAGTATCACAGGAAGTAAAATTTAAAACCGTAAAATGGTACTAAAGTGGAAAATCGACCATTCGTCGATCTTATGTATATCAAGAGTAATCAACTTTCGAAGTGTTGTGTCATGAAATATTTAACAGTATACTTATTTTGGAGCAACTATTCTGCAGACTTATCGAATCGTTATGCCTACGTTTTAGTAACACAGGAATCAAAATTTAAAAGCGTAAAATGGTACTGTAGTGGAAAATCGACCATTCGTCGAACTCATGTATACCGAGAGCAGTCAACTTTTGAAGTGTTGTGTCACGAAATATTTAACAGCACACTCAACACTTTTTAGCACGTACGTTCTGCAGGTGGTAAGATTTATTGAATCGTTAAAAATAATAATAATGTTAGGAGGAATAAGGCTCAGGTGAACCACGTAGGTGGTGAACGAAGTTTATTCCGAACTGTTCTCTTATAAGGTTTACACAGGAATGAATCTAATCTACGGTGTCCAAGTATACTGAGATATATGCGCTGGTGGGGGGAAGGGGTTAATCCTCTGTGCCCGGGATGTACACACGCTCTGCGTGGGTACAGAGTCCAAGTCCCCGCTCAGGTGGATTTCCTAACACGGCCTTCCTGACGATGCGGTCGTCCTCGAGCGCGTCTTTATCCTTCTATTAGTTATTCTGAAACAGATGAGGAATCTGACAGCAGATCTGGTGCTGTCCATTCAAATTAGTAATCTGTGATATTGACAGTAGCTTCGTTGATTTTTTTTTTTTTTTTTCATATTGCCGCTTATTGAGTTCTACCATGAAATTGATTTATGTTTTGCACACTTTTGCTATTCTGTAACTTTCAATACAGAGCTCGTTGCCGAATACACAGCCAACGGAGATTTCAACTACCAGTACAGAACCTTGTTGCTGAATACACAGCCAACAGAAATTTCAACAACTAGTACAGAACCTCGTTGCTGAATACACAGCCAACAGAAATTTCAACAACTAGTACAGAACCTCGTTGCTGAATACACAGCCAACAGAAATTTCAACAACTAGTACAGAACCTCGTTGCTGAATACACAGCCAACAGAAATTTCAACTCACCAACGTGAGCAGTTTGTTCTGATTGAGTAGGCCATCTTCTCATCTGATCTGATGAGCGTATAATCTTGCGTCCAGGCTGCAAGTTGTGAAGTTCGTATCGATTGTTGTTCAATGCTCCAATAACTTTGAATGGTCCATCGTAGGCTTTGTGGAGTTTGCCTCCCGTATTGTTTGCTTTTATACACACCAAATCAGAAACGCTGAACACAATCGCTGGTCTATGTTTCTCATTCCATTTGTCGGTGTACTTTTTGGCATATGATTCACTGTGTTCGACCGCTAGTCGGCGTTTTTCATCTAATGATTCGTCGCAGATGATTGATACTGCTTCCGCCACTGCGTCTGTTCGTGGGAAGTCTGTTCGACCGGTTAACAGTTCCAACGGTGTAAAGCCTGTTGCGGTTGCTTTCGTGATGTT
Organism: Euura lappo; assembly: GCA_018257835.1. Lineage (NCBI taxonomy): Eukaryota > Metazoa > Arthropoda > Insecta > Hymenoptera > Tenthredinidae > Euura > Euura lappo. Next base: position 31,963 of record JAEUYN010000741.1, read on the forward strand.
CGAAGAATGTTGAATTTTACTCAATTCTTTTGTCCAATCCGTCTGTATAGTCACGATTTTTTCGAGAATGCTGCGAATCATTCTTTCTACGCTACCTATCCCCCTGTGGTTGCCAGTCGTGGTATAGTGGATAGTCGTTCCGGTCGTTTTACAGTAATCTGAGACTATATGAGAATCGAATGCCCTCGCACGGTCGAGATAAACGATTTTGGCTGCGCCAAATAATGAGGTTTGCAGTTCAAGCATCGCTATAGCATTGACTGCGTCTGCGGCTGGCGTACTTTTCAAGATGCAGAATTTAGTGAACTCATCCACTAGTACCAACGCGTACTTTTGGCCATTTATCATAGTTAGTGGTCCCAAGAAGTCTAGATAAATTGTGTGTTTGCGCGTTCGCGAAGTGCTAGCTTAACTGCTGTTCTGCCTGTGTGAGCTTTGCCTAGCGCGCAGTTTAAACACCGTCGTGCGTATTTTACGATTGTGTGTCTCATTCTGGGGAACCAATATGTTTTGGACGCTACTTCATACCCTTTGTCGCCAGATACATGTGACAAATCGTCGTGGTATGCGCGACAAATTCGAAGTCGGTCGGTTTTTGGTACGTACCACAAAAGTGTCTCTTTCCCGCCAGGTGTGGTAATTCGCCGATACAACATCCCGTCTTTAACCGTGTACAACTTACGGAGTTCCGCGTTCTGATTTTCTCCCCATTCTCTTATAATTTTTTTGACTTCATCTTCCTTAGCTTGCTCCGCCACTAGCCAAGGTATGCAATTCTTTTTCATAATCATAACTGGATTTCGGCTCAAGTAATCCACGTGTGCCAGTTTCTTTCCCGCGCGATATTCAATTTCAAACTCAAAATCTTGTAGGTAAGTCCACCATCTAGCCACTTTTCCATTGATATGACGTTTTACCATGGTTGATTTGACCGCGTCGCAATCGGTGATAATTTTGAATTTGATACCCAGCAGATAAAATCTGAAATGTTTCACTGCTGTTACGACTGCCAATGTCTCTAACTCAAAAGAATGACGTTTACTTTCCTGCGCGGAGTTCTTCTTACTGAAGTAACCAATTACCACACGACTTTCCCCATCCCATTGCATAAGTATCGCGGCCACTCCTATACTGCTCGCATCGGTATGAAGTTCCGTCGGTTTTTCGTGATCAAATATTCTGATGACCGGTTTGCTTGTTAATACCGTGATGATTTTAATTCTTGCCAGCTCGCATTCACTTGTCCAGTTCCAGACCGAGTTTTTTTTCATCAGCGCGGTAATGGGTGATATTAGTATTGCGAATGCTAGGATAAATCTTCTAAAGTAATTCGCGAGACCCACAAATTGTCTTACTTGCTTCACACAGGCTGGAACAGGACTTTGTGTAAGCGCTCGAATCTTTTTGTCTGTTGGGCGCACACCAGATGCGGATATTTCGCGGCCCAAGTACTCTATTTTTATTTCGAGAAATCTACATTTCTTATAATTAAGCGAAAATCCGGCGCTGGTAAGCGCTCGAACTACAATTTTCAAGTTACGCAAACCCTCGTCGACAGTCCCTGACGGGATCAAAACGGCGTCTAAGTACACGAGAGCGATGGTGTAACGTAAGTTACCGAGCGCGTTGTTTATAGCCCGTTGAAATACGGCGGGAGCGTTAGCCAGACCAAATGGCATGCGTAGGTATTCATATTGCCCATCCGGCGTTACGAATGACGTTTTGTCACGCGAATCTATAGCTATCGGTACCTGGTAGAACCCCGAGGCCATGTCCAGACTTGTGAAAAATTTTCCCTTGCCTAGGCGGACTAGCTGGTCGTCTATACGAGGTATTGGATAACGATCTTTGATTGTAAGTTCATTGAGCCGTCTGAAATCGTGACACATGCGGTCCTCAATCTCATTTTTCCTCACCAAAAGCGTCGGACTTGCATACTGTGAGTTGCTTGGCTGTATGATTTTATTTTTAAGCAAGTCTTCTACGATTTCCCTAACCTTTTTTCGTTCAGCTAGCGACATTCTATACGGGCGATAAAAAAATGTCGCATCGCTTTTTAGCTTTATGGTAAGTTCGGCGTTTTTGACCGCAGGTAATTGATTGCCCGTTGTGATATTTTCCCCGAAATCGTCGAGTAGATCTAATAGACGTGCTCGGTCCGTTCCGGCCAGTCCTGTCTGTATGTCTTGTTGACGAAATGCCAAAACCGTAGCCCGATCGCTTTGCAATACTCCTTCTGCATACTTTGCACGCACTATTTTGAGCCCTTGCGCATCATATGTGAACGCAAGTCCCTGGTCAATGACGTCACGCCCGATCAGTACATCCGTTGGCATGTCGTGATTGCCAACGACATGTAATGTACAGACAAAGTCAACCGCTTCGAGCGATATCATTGTTTTCACTACTTCAGTCGAAGTGACTGCGCACCCGCCTAGCCCCGAAAGTTCCAATCGCAGCGGTCTGCGTGTTAAATTGCAACTTGTAGCTGCTTGGTCAGATATTAAACTACAGTCACCTCCGGTATCAAGCAAGCAGGAAAACATTTCGTTTCTAATGATGACGATGTCGTCGTCTTTACGACCCGACTTAGAAAATGCATGAACCTTTTTATTGGGAGCCCGTTCCTTTTGGAAACAATTCGCTTCTACGTGCCCCGTTTTTTGACAAAAGTGGCAAGTTATCACCGACGGTTCAGTCCTTTTGCCAGACCTCGACTCTTGTTTTAACCTACGACACTCGTGCTTCTTGTGCCCGGGGATCCCGCAATGATAGCACTTGAAAGTTTTGGGTTTGTAATCGCGAGCTCTTTTGCTGGGCGTTGGACCCGGGCTTGTACTGCTCCGATCACGAGCGTGATTTTTGCTGGTTGCCGTCTCTGGAGCACGACTTTCGTGGCGTCGTTTAGAACCGGCGAGTTCAACGTCGAACCGACTTAAATGCTCATACAGCTCAGCCATATTGTTGGGCTTACAAGCATGTAGGCTGTCACGAACTCTCTGCTCATCGATTAAATCAATCACAATACCCACTATTGTCTTTTCTGGTATGTTCCAATCGAGGCGAGAGAGCAAGTTATGTTTACTTCGAGCGTAACTAGCGAGCGTTTGTTCTCGTCGCGTCGTGTTATTGACAATATCTCTGACCTCATATAAATAATTTCTAGCTGACGGAAAAGTATGTGTAAGAGATGTACGGAACCCTTGCCACTCTCGGTTGTCAGGAGTCCAGGTCTCCCACCAGGTTTTAGCGTCACCGAAGAGATTGCTTTCGGCCCTGCCTAGGAGTTCCGTATCTGTCCATCCATGAACACGTTGGAGTTTCGCCAGTTGTCCACACCAAGCTTCAGCCGTATATCCGGCACCCCGGCTTGGATTAAACGGCGGCACGGCTACCGATCCTGAGGTCTGCGTTGCATTCCTCAGCATAGATTGCACTAACGTCTGAAAGTCACCTAACTCTCTCGAGTTCGATGAAGCGCCCGAACGCGAACGTCTTGAACGCGAACGTCTTGAACGCGAACGTCTTGAACGCGAACGTCTCAAATGCGAACGTGAACGTCCACTTCGCCTGCCCGAAGGCATTCTTTAGTCCCTGTTCACTCGCGAAAATGTAAAAGAAAAACAGTTCCCGCGTATCCCACTTCTGATGTTAGGAGGAATAAGGCTCAGGTGAACCACGTAGGTGGTGAACGAAGTTTATTCCGAACTGTTCTCTTATAAGGTTTACAAAGGAATGAATCTAATCTACCCATGTACAAAATTGTTGAGGCATCCCAAATTGAAAAGAGGCCCCTTTTAGGCATCAACCGGGCATCCACTATAAGGGATTCCTATCTGTTACCGAACTAGGGCCAAGTCAGGGCTTATTAAGGCATCCAAGTTGATTGTTCCCTGGCGTGCCCAACTAGTACCAAACTTGGACCAAGTTAGGGCTTACTCAGGCATCCAAGTTAGTTGCGTCTTGGCGTGCCCAACTAGTGCCAAACTTGGGCCAAATTCGGGCTTATGTTGCTATCCAAGGTAATTTTGTCCAGGATTCCCTAACTTGTGCCAAACTTGGCCCAAGTTTGGGTTTACTCAGGCTTCCAGTTAATTTTATCCACGTTTCCCCAGCCTGTGCCAAACTTGGACCAAGTTCTGGTTTAGTTAGGCATCCAAGGTAATTTTTTCAAAAAATAATAACCAAAAAATTGATTTTTTCAAGTTTCCCCTACTGGTACCAAACTTGGGCCAAGTTCGGGCTTATTTGAATATGCGAGGTCATTTTGTCCAGGCTTGCCTAACCTTTGCCAAATTCGGACCAAGTTCGGACTTATGTGGATACATCCAAGTTAATTTTGTCCAGGCTTTCCTAACCTCTGCCAAACTTGGACTAAGTTCGGCCTGATTTGGATATCCAAGTTAATTTCGTCCAGGTTTTTCCCACCTTTGGCAAACTTGGACCAAGTTCGGGCTAATTTGGGTATCCACGTTAATTTTATCCAGGCTTTCCTGACCTTTGCCAAACTTGGGCCAAGTAAGGGTTCATCCAGGCATTATAATTGATTTTGTCCGGACTTTCCTAGCCTGTGCCCAGCTTGGACCTTATTTGGGCCTATTTGGTTGTAAGGAAAAGTACATGATTATGACATTGCGACATTCTCTGCTCATCTTAATAACTATAATTGTCAGTCTTTTAAACGATCAAACGAACTTACCTGTACGTGAAGTTCGATCGTAATTATACGAGAGGCTCGCCTGAGATGATTACAGATGTAGTACCATTCTTGTACCTACTAAAGTCACGATTTTAGAGTTTTAAAACAATTGTGGGGGTTGTCGTGGTGACACCCGCCGATCTTCTTCCTCATTCCGTTGAAAGTTATGAGAATAATTGTTTGTTTGATCTACAATCAGGGTAGAGGATTTGTTTCAAACTCCTCTGGGTAATTATTCATACATGCTCAGTATGTATATCAGTAATATATTTATATTTTGGGTGGGTCTGTAATCATCTCAGGCGAGCCTCTCGTATAATTACGATCGAACTTCACGTACAGGTAAGTTCGTTTGATCGTTTAATTATACTTCGAGCCTCGCCATCGAGATTACAGATGTAGCCCTTCAGAGCTTAGAAAACAAACAATTTTTTGTATCTGTGCATATGTCTATTGATGAAATTTGTTTCGACAAGATACAATGGTTTTCATATATATATAATCTTCATGAGTTTATCATGTGGGCTCACATATATCATTGAACAGTGTATTAACTACTCATCTTAAAAATACTAGAGAACAAAGAACTTATTCTTAATCATTGGTAGTATTTTGGTGTTTATGATTAAGTAACACCGTTGCAGCGAAACTTTCCTTGCCCAGTTTTGAAATGGGTCTCTTATAAAATCTCGCAAAAACTTGTGAGCCCTGTGACCAGCCTGCGGTCTTCTTTATTGACTCTATACTCAAACCCCTATCTGATGCTCTCGAGGTAGAGGCATGTCGCGTACTGTGTGCTGTAAATGATTCATCTACGCCACAGTCCGACAACGCAGATTTGATCCATTTACTTATGGTTTGCGAAGAGACCGCTTTATGAGGTTTGCGATAGGAAATGAATAAACTTTTTTCACTACCTCTAATGCTCATAGTTACATCGATGTATCTGAGTATAGTACGAGCTATACATAATTCAGGCTCATTTTGAAAAAATGGCAGGTCTAGTAGGGGTTGAAATGCCCCGGGTCTGGATGTTTTTATATTATCCGGAACTCTAATCTGAATACTAGAGGATGAAACAGAAATATTTTCAATTGATATTAGAGAAAATGTTTGAACACGATGAGCTGTACCGAGAGCCAACAATATTATAGTTTTGGTTGTCAGTTCTTGAAGGGTCAGAGATTCTAGGGGGAAGAGCTTTGCCATATTTTCTAGGACCGGATCTGCATCCCAGGTTGTATCGTACTTAGGTCTGCTTGGTCTCAATTTAAAGACTCCCTTCAAAAACCGTGAAATATAAATATTATGTGAGAGGTCCTCTGAGGAAATTAGAGAAATCGCTGCTCTGGCAGAATTTATCGTTCCATAAGAAGCTCCTTTTTTAAATTTGTCTGATAAGAATTCTAGAACCTTAGAACAACTAGTCGTATACGGATCATGCTTTGACCTCTGAGAGAACTCCCACCACTCCTTCAGCACAGTGCCATACTGTTTAATCGTTGTTTTTGATAATGAAGCGGTCAAAACTTCTAGGGAAGACTCTGGCAAGTTCTTTTTAGAAAAAGCGACCCTGATAACCTGGCTACAGCCAGGGTAAGCTTCTCTGCCAGAGGGTGATGGTGGTTGCTAAAAGGGGAGACGAGTAAATTAGGGTCCGGTTTGAATATAAGCGGTTCCCCGACTACTAATTTTTGAAATAATGGAAACCATGGCTGAGCACCCCACAATGGGACCACAAGAACTCCATTTGCTTTTTCCCGAATTATTTTCTGGAGGCATTTTGATATTACTGCAAATGGTGGGAATGCATAGAAGTTTTCATCACTCCAGGGGATCGTAAAAGCGTCTATTGTCAGCGCATCAGGGTCCCTTTCCCACGCACAATATTTTTTACATTTCGTATTGGATCTTGATGCAAAAAGATCTATTGAGGGGGTACCGAAGGATTTGACAATCATCCGAAAAGCGTAATCTGCTAATTGCCACTCCGTATCAACATTTCGTAACCTAGACTGAGCATCGGCCTCTTTATTCTCTCTCGATGGGATATATGCTGCGTGAATCCAGAGACTATGGGCTTCGCACCAATCCCAAATTTCCCTTGCTAGTTTGTGCAAGTGTGGGAATTGAGTCCCTCCCATTTTATTAATATATGCCTTAGCTGTAGAGTTGTCGACTCTAAGAAGTACTTCGCAATCTTTAAGATCCGCTGCAAAGCATTTTAGGCCGATAAATGCAGCCATCAGCTCTAATGAGTTGATGTGTAAAGTTTGTTCTTCTCTTCTCCAGAGTCCGTGGGCTGTTTTTCCCTCACTAAACACACCCCACCCAGACAAAGAGGCATCAGAAAAAATTTCTCTTTCATAGTTTGCCGGTCTAATTTTTCTAAACGCTTTGGGCAATCGTTGATACCACCATATCAAATCTTCCCGTACGTATTCTGGGAGAGACATTTTTGAGTCGAAGTTGTTGCTATTTTGTGTAAGAGCTTCCGTCTTTGCTCTTTCTAAAGACTTACAATGGAGTGCTCCATATTCTACGGCTGGGCATGCCGCTACAAGGGAACCAATCAATTGAGCAAATTCTCTTATCGAACAAATCTTTTGTTTGTTGAAAAGAGCTACTTTATTTAACAAGGACTCACGCTTTTTCATGGTCAACTCCAGAGCGAAATTATTAGAATCAACTATAAAGCCTAGGTACTTACATCGCATACTAGGCTGAAAGTTACTCTTTTCTAAGTTCAGTATGAAACCTAAATATTCAAGGAGTTGTTTTGTTGCTTGAAGGTTATCTGTACAAGTATTAGGATCTTCTCCTATGCACAGCAGGTCGTCCAAGTAAATAACCGATAAGTAATTTTTGGACCTCAGAGAGTTTACAACCGGTTTCATGATCTTAGTAAAAACGTATGGGCTCGTAGATAACCCGAATGGGAGGCAAGTAAATTCATAAAGTATTCCTTCGAACAAGAAACGCAGATATTTTCTGTGCTGTTTATGAACCGGGATTAAAAAATATGCATCCTTCAAATCAATTGACCCCATGTAAGAATTTTCGCTAATTAATTTGCAAACTGATCGGATATCCTCCATTTTGAAATGTTCTGGATTTAGGAAATTATTTAGACGTTTTAGATTGATTATGAACCTATGAGATCCGTCTGGTTTTGGGACCAGAAAGAAAGAGGATATAAATTGATTCTCTACCGGTTTGCAAGCCTCAATGGCACCTATATCGCGAAGTCTATTCAATTCTGTGTGTATTGCCATAGACTCAGTCCTAGACCACTTGTGTATGGGAGGTGGGTTGACCTGATGGACTTGTGTTGTAAAGGGTAGTCTGTATCCTTGTACAGATTGAAGAATGAATTTATCTGAAGTTATTGTGGCCCATTGTTTAGAAAAAAGCTTCAACCTACCCGCTAAACTATTTACCTGTGAGTCTACTTCTGTTTGTAATTCTGGGGTTTCTGATAATGATATTGGTTCTGCGTTTGCTTCGGCTGAGCTGACTGTTTCGGACGGAATTGCGACGACTTCGGGAAGAATTTCTTTTTGTAGCCCGCCTGTGTCGTCGCTCTTGGTGCCGACGGGCCCTGCCAGTTTGACTGATTAGGGTGAAAAGGCTTCTTTTTGATAAATCCTTGAGTTTTAATCTCTGACCCCAGTTTGTTGACCGACTTTGCTTCCCTAATTTGGTCACCCAGCTTCCCACCGAACAAGAAACTGTCCGTCTCAATTTTCTCTAAGACTGTGGCTACTGATTTATCTACCGTGGGTATAATGCAGGCCTTACGAGCCTTTGTCTGATTACAGTGGATTTCTGTCAATAATTGGGAAGCCTCCCACAGATGTTCTAGCATCTTTTTGGGATCTGTGTCCTTCTTTTGGGTCATAAGAGGTTCGATAACTAACCCCAATGCTGAGAGTGCAGAACCAACGAGGTTTTGGGTGATACACATGTATTTGTCCCGCTTCAATGAAGCTTCTGTGAGAGAGGCTGCTATCTCAGGATTGAGCTTTGGCGCTTCTAGGAGGCATTCCCCTGTACGTGGATATTTTGACAATAGATTGTTTTTAACATCTTTTTGCTGTCCCACCTTGAGCCAATTTTTCCAACGTGAAGTAATGTGTGTTAGCAACACCAAGTTATTCTGCTTAACCTCAGGACTCTCACCGATAATTTTCAGAACATCCTCCTCGAGAGGAGAGATAGGTCTCTCAGCTGTTACGGAATCTGATTCCTTGCTGACATCAGGTATGTCATGAATATTTGGTTGTGGTAGGATTGGTTGGATGACTGGTGTATCTGATACTGAGGCGACGGAGGTATCGCTTAGACCATGAGCGCAGCTGGTGGATGCAATTTCAGTGCAAAGGGGTCCCGTTAATGGTGGTGACTCTGTGTGGGCAATCAAAACAAAACAACAAGGTGTAAGAACCATTGTGTATACAGCCTTTTTTTTTTTTTTTTTTTTTTTTGTGTCAAATACATCACTTCGGCCATGGCTTACCTCCCGGGTAAGCTCAACCGTGAATAAAAGATCGATCATTGCCTCATTTCTCGAATAAGGTCGATCGTCAAATATAAGAATTATTATGTCTCGCATAATTTTAACCCTCTCTCCATTTTTTTTTTTTTTTTTAATCAGATTTTCACCAGTATCCGTAATAAATATATTTGCTTACCGTTCTGTCTGTCCAGAATTGGAGAGTTTGAAAAGTTTTCTTTGTTGTTGTTAGCAACGGCCGTGGTGGCGGCGTCAGGCGGATCATGCGCTGGGTTGGATTTGATTAATTCTTCCAGTTGTTTAATCCTTTTCCACAACTTTTCACTATCCCTGTCTCGCGAATGAGATTTCCTCTTGTGTTTACCCATTTTTTTTTTTTTTTGGCACTTGGGAACAACCAAAGACGAAAGATTAATAAACACCGCACTTGGCTATTCGACGCGTGTGACTTTGACGGCACGAAGAAATGTTATGAGGAAGAAGATCGGCGGGTGTCACCACGACAACCCCCACAATTGTTTGTACTACATCTGTAATCTCGATGGCGAGGCTCGAAGTATAATTGTCAGTCTTTTAAGTTAGTGTCCACTGTTCCTTCCAATACCATAAATTTTTTATCCGTGGCCTACTGTTAACAAAGACCTGGTGGTCGTGCGGACAGCGTACTGGATTCGTAACTGGAAGATCGGAGGGTAGCAGGTTCGAGACCGGTGGCGGACGTGAAAATTTTCGTTTGATGAAACTCAGCGATTTATTAGAAAAAAAGTGAATCATCGTCATTTGATTGAAATCGGATCATTTCAAAGCGATAGCTGAAGAAAAACTTCCAAAATAATTTTTTTTTAATATTTCTATAATTGATGGGGTATCGGCAAAATCAGCCAATAAAGGCCCCAGGTTGCCGAATATTCAAGGCCCAAGTTTGTCAATCTATATAGGCCCAATTTTGACATCCAAAGTTGGCCCTTGTTTGACTACCAGTTTTGGTCCAAGTTTAAGAACCCGTGCGGGGCCAAGTGGAAAAAGCGTTACATCTTGACACTGGCCCATTACGGACAACCAAACTTGGGCCTAGAGTATATCAAGGAAAAATAACTAGGCCCCGGTCAGAGCCCGGATAAAATTTCTACACGGGTACGGTGTCCAAGTATACTGAGATATATGCGCTGGTGGGGGGAAGGGGTAATCCTCTGTGCCCGGGATGTACACACGCTCTGCGTGGGTACAGAGTCCAAGTCCCCGCTCAGGTGGATTTCCTAACAATAATAATAATAATGATAATTTATTGGTTATTTCCAGTACAGAGGAAAAGAGGTAGAGCAGGCTAGGCATAAGCGAATAGACAAAATAACATAGCAAAGAAAAGGTATAGAGAACAGGGGTTCGATTGTGTAACTTTTAAGCGACGGTGCTAACTCCGGTTGCCATGGTTATAATAAAATATTTTTTTGACTGTCGTTCATTTACCATGGCAACCGGAGTTAGCACCGTCGCTTAAAAGTTACACAATCGCAACCCAGATAGGAGAACACTTTAAACTACTCTAAGATAAGTCGTAGTAGACAGAACAAGAGATAGTCAGCATATAGACAGATAGAGAGTACAAAGTAGATAAACGTCAGATACATAGTCAGTAAATAAAAGCAGATAGATCGCAGATCAGATTAATAGATGAGCATTAAAATAAAGTATCATGAATGTAAACTAGAAATTCACAAATTACATATAGATCAGCTAAAAAGGCAGGAGGAGATAAGACTAAGTGTGTTGGGTAGAAAGTGGGTGAACTGATAATTAGATACGCGTGTCTTCAGAGCTTCGCAGGTATCTAAACAGGCCACATTTGAAGGCCTCGGTGGTGAGGGCCAGCTTCAATTCGGCGGGTAGAAAATCCCAGAGGTGTGTCCCAGACACCGCGAAGGAATTACGGAAAGACTCCGTACGTGGCCAGGGAACGACGAACGCACTTCTAAAGATGCGAGGCGGAGACGACAGAGCAGGGGGTCTATCAATGAAGAGCTCACGTTGATAGGGTGGTGCACCGGTACGTAAACTCACAAACATTGCAACAAGGAGGAAATACAATCTTCTGTCTGGAAGACGAAGCCAACCCAAGCTTTTACGGTGCGGTGTGATATGCTCGTCGCGCGCAACGCCACAGACAAATCGCACACAGGTGTTGAATAGCCGTTGAAGCCTAGTGCTGAGGGCAGCTGATAAATCAGTGAAGACAATGCAGCAGTAGTCGAAGATGGGAAAGACTAGTGTCATGACCAATTGCCTGCGCAGAGGACGAGAAAGCAAGCGCCTCGCGGCACAGAGCTGTTTGATTGTCCCATGAAAACGGTTAGATATAGCCTTCACTTGAGGCGCCCAAGAGAGTTGTGAGTCAATGACGAGTCCAAGATCCCGGACAGAATCCAAGTAAGGCACCACGAGACCGTCAAGACACACACTGGGAAGAATAGTTTTATCCAATTTAGAGATGAAGGGCACGCTACCAAGAATCATGGCATGCGTCTTAGCAGCATTGAGGCGAAGTGATGCCTGCTTGGACCACTGAAGCACTGCTTCAACATCTTTATTCACACGAGCGACCGCGGCCGCGAAGTCCTTCGGAGGGAACTGAAGATAAATTTGCAGATCATCCGCGTACACAAGGTGACTGCAGTGCTGCAGGACTCGCGAGATGTCATTGATAAACAGTGAAAATAGCAATGGACCAAGGACTGAGCCCTGAGGCACACCGAGGTGGCGATCAGTCCACGAAGACAAGCGCCCGTCTGACCCGGCAACCGCTTGCGTCCGCCCTTGCAAGTAGGAGGCAATCCACGTAAGGACATGATGCGAAAATCCAAGATGAGCCAGCTTCGGGAGGAGAAGAGCATGTGGGATCGTGTCAAAGGCCTTGCTGAAGTCAAAGAGCACAAGAAGAGTGATCTTACGCTCATCAATTCCCCTGCGCACATCCTCTGTCAGTCTGAGGATGGCTGTTTGCGTGCTGAACCCAGGGCGGAAGCCTGATTCACGAGAATCAAGCAGATGACGGTCTTCAAGAAAAGCCTGCATTTGTCCAAGGACAATGCGCCCCAGGATCTTAGATAACAGGCACACATTCGATATCGGACGTACCTGATCCATCGAGGTAGGTGACTTAACTTTGCCCAGGGGCAGGACGCGTGCCCCTTTCCAGACTTCCGGGACGACTGCATCGTTGAGCGATTGGTTGAATAAGGTGAGCACATAGGGAAGCACTACTGGTAGCGCAAGCGCGAAAAGGTCATCGACACCCCTCGATTGCGATTTGAAGTGACCCACCGTTCGCAGGAGCGTCTCCGGAGTGATCTCGCCAAAGTAGAAGAGTGAATCGTCGTAGAAAGGCGGCGGCAGTCTCGCAAAGAAATCAGAGACTTCAACAGCAGACGTTTGATGCTGAGAAACCGAAGCAAAATGGCGATTCAGTTCATCTACTGGAAAGCCACCATAGTCATTCGTATACGACGGAGCAACCCCAAGGTCCCTGAGTTCACGCCGAAGCGCACGTGGTTCTCCAATAGTCCGTAGGCGATTAGAGAAGAAGGCACCCCGTGCAGATGTGATGCGCTCATGGAGAACATCACGCGCTTCCCGATAGCGGATAAGAGCTCCGTGTGTGCGAGCGCGCTTATACGCACGATACAATGTATCGCTTTCTCGCACACGGGTGTTTAATTCAGGTGTGATCCAGGGCGGACGGCGTGGACGATACTCTGATACGAGAGGATCTATACGGGGCATGCACATCCAGAGCACCCACAATGTTATCCTGCAGGCAAAGTAGTCTATCATCAATCGAGCCTCTCATGTGGAAAGATGACCAATCACGCGCTGCGAGATCCTGGAGGAAGGAATCCTGCGAGAAGTTGCGAAAAAAAAGTGCCGTGACCAATTTGGTGCGAGACGGTAGTGGAGAAACTCGGACGTCAACTGTGATGAGGTCATGACAGGCAATGAACGGCGCTGGAGATTGGTCGTAGTTGAGAAGGGCAGCCCTGTCGATCAAGAAGCACAGGTCGAGAAGCGTGTCGGCAGACTGAGTCTGACAGGTAGCCGCATAGGGGACCATGAATAGGTCTCGAGAAGAATAGAATTCCCGCACTTTACTGGCAGCGTAAGTATCGGCTAGCTGGTTTGCGTTGAAGTCCCCCAGGATGAGGGAGAGTCGAAAGTTGAAACTGAGCCTATCATAGTCAATTTCGAAGGTCGCCAGGTGAGCAGCATTCGGCGGACGATAAACCACTGCCGCAAGGAGGGATGAGGCACTGGGCAATCTGATCTCAGCTAGCAAGTACTCAGGACTGCAACTATACTGTGCTGGTAAGGTAGCTAATATCCTTGCGCGAAGGCAGTCAATAACATATATCGCAACGCCGCCACCCCTTTTCCCTTCGCGGTCATTCCGTAGGATGTTATAACCCGAAATAGATACGAGGGCATCTGGAACATGTGAGTTAAGCCAAGTCTCGCTGATAGCAATGAGATGCTTCGAGCAAGAAGCAAAGTTCCAGCGGATGAGGTCGATGTGAGCACAGAGCGAGTTGGCATTAATATGACAAAACTTGAGCTGCCCAGAGCCTTGATTCTGACGAAGATGGTTCACGCTGAGCGGGCGAGAAGGTTGCGGTGGCGTGGGCGAGGGCATAGACTCTTGACGTCAATCATTACGCAAGAGTTCAAGATCGGCAAGTGAGCAGATGCGCTTAATTCGAGAACCTGGTTCTCTCCGCACCAAGATGATCCCTGCATTGTGCCATACATAACGATACCCAGCAGTCTTAGCCGCGGCTTTAGTGGCAATGAGAAGCTTGTAGACCTCTGGAGGAAGAGCCTCATTCAGGTTATTCAGGTTAACAGACGTCGCAGGACCCGCAGGAGTAGGAGTAAGCTCCGAGGTAACCAGCCGTCCCTTGGTCTTCTTCGCTGCTAAGAGACGAGTAAGCAAGACACGTGAGCTCAGCCTTGCGACAATAGGCAACGGAGTGTCTTTGCGGGCTTTGTCGCGAGTGATCAAGAAGCGGCTCGCAACAATATCTTGCGCAACAAGAGGAACGCCAAGCGCTGTAGCGACCTGGAGCACAGTAGCCGAAGTGTCCTCAGGTAGAAGACAGGGCACACCGGAGATGATGATTTCAGCCTCACCCACAGGGCCAGGGGTCGGTGCGGAATTCATATGATTGTGCGGTTGAGCGCGAACAGACTCGTGAAGCGCGGCCAGATCAGCGGCAAGCACACTATTTTGCTTCTCCAATTCAGTAATCCGCACAGTATTAGCATCGAACTGGACGTGCATCGCTGTCAGCTTCATCAGTTGAGTGGCAAGTCCATCGAAACGCGAATTCATCTCACGAGACAAGTCGACAATTGTTGTGGAGCCGCCAGCAACAGGCTGAATTGCACCCTGGGTTGGCGGGTGCACCGCCGGCAAGACAGGTGCGGCCGGAACACATGCATCTCCAGACGAAGAGGGTCCAGAAAGCGGAGCCGAAAAACAAAAGGCCGGTGAGGTGGAGACCGGTAAGACTGGAGTCGCCGGAGCAGTGGATGCAGACGTGAGCGGCAAAGAAACCTCATCAAGGGATACCTGAGGACAGCATGAAGCAGTGGATACGCGACGTAATTTTTGCTTCAGGCACCCAGGGTGATGATATGCTCGGCAGGCAGAACAATGACGCGCCTTCGTGACTATGGGCCGGATGCAGAATTTGCAAGTGGTAACCGGTGCCATCGTGTGCAGGAACTCCCTTTATCGACACAGCCGAAGAGATCGTCGTCAGAGGTACCGTGGCCCAGGTAGAGATGGGGCTCAAAGACCACGGGTGGTGACGTCAGAGGTCCAGGACAATAACACATAGACCAAAATCAGTAGTCTAGCTTGTCCAAGTGGTTACCGACCGTAGAGATCGAGGACCGAGGAATAGTAGCAGATCCGTCAACCCGGACATGCGCATCAGAACCAAAGTAGCCAATAGGTTATGTTGGCATCAGGCAGATGGATGAAAAGTCAGGTAAAGATAGTCGTCAGGCAGGAGGACCATAGCAAAAACGGACGTGCAGGCAGATTGCAAAGAGGCGCATGCAATAACATCTGCGGAGAAAACGCCCGAAGGCAGAAAGCGACAGTACCAGCACAAAAGGCGAGAGTAGAGGAAGAGAGCGTGTTTGACAGTACTCACCGAAAGTAGTAGTAAAAATAAAAACTATGCGTACGTCATCACCATATAGATAAAATGTGTTTTTTGAACATTAACGGGTGCGTTAAAGATACAGAGATTTTCGATAATGATAGATATTCACTTTTTGTTCGAATTTAGCTCAAGCGAGTCGAGCACCGCGGAATCAATTTTTCAAGTATTGTGTCTCGAAATATTTAACGGTACTAGCGTCATACTATTCGCGCGCGCTACAACTAGAATTCACAGTTTCTGTCTTGTGTATATGCTTGATATACACAGTAAATATGGGCTGTTGTGTGTATTGATAAAGATTAGTAAAAACCCAATAAACACAGTGGTGTAAAAATGGGAAGGGAGTTAAGTAAAGAGAGCGATCAACAAGCGAAGGGGAGATTCTGTCTCTTCATTTATGTTTATGTCGTAACTCATTTCAAAAATAGATTACCATTTATTGAACTGCAATCGAATTTGTCCTCTTCTTCGCTACCTACAATTAGGTTATGTTGTTTACAATCATGAACTGTTTTCACTTTCAACCATGCTATTTTTATCGAAAGTTTCAAGATAATAGCCTCCGAATTCGTACAAACGACAATAATTAAAAATTCAGTTCAATTGTTATTTTTTTAATTAAAAATGTGTCATTGAAGATTTCTTTATAAATTATGCAAACTGAATTGAATAACATATTATAGTAAAATAGATTTGTGAATCTTGATTAATTTGTATCTCTTCGCATAAGTAGTTGAAAGTTTCAGAATTTCGAAGTTAGTGGATGACAATCCTATTTTTTTTTTAGCTTATTATTCATGGCCTGCACCGACGATCTATTGCAATACAAATAAAAAACGTCACGACATATCTGTGAATTCAAAAGTCAAGCCGCCAATCAGCAAACGAATGGAATAGATGCGATATTTTGATTTACATGAGAGATTTCGAGATTTCAAGATTTCGAAACTTCCTGGGTTATGGTTTTATTAAAATTGTAGCTTAAAGAAGATTATAGATTATCATTATTATTTATTTTATCCGACAGGTAATCACAAGCAAACATTTTATGCTTCACAAAATTGAATAAAGTGTGTACACGATGCATGTTTTTTTTTAATATAATTTTGTCTTAGTTTGCCCCGTGGGATACATTTTAGGGGAATAGTGCATCTTGTTCTATAGAAAATATACGTCTCAAATCAATTAAAATTTTAACCACAGCTTCTAAGTATAAAAAAGACAATATTTCCAATACACGAGTCGTAAGTTTTCAGGCGCGCACCATTAATCCGATTCCACTTGGTTGAGGCCAATTTTCTTTAGAAAACGATGCGTATCGCGTGAATAGAGAGATTTGTATATAAAAAAAAGTCAACGTTATAATCAATTATACAAATTTTACTAAAATAATTATTTGCAGATAATATAGTCTAAATATGTTTGTTTTACAATTTATTCATTCAAACAATAAGCAGTAGGAATATCAGCCCTAGCCAAGTTGAATGGGAGTAACGGTTGAAAATTCACGATGTACATGTTATGAAAAATAATATTTTTTTATGTGTAGAAGTTGTAGTTAAAATTTAAATTGATTTTAAACATGCATATTTTGCATGGAAAATGCTGTACTGGTCATCTTAAACTATCCAGCTCAAGGAGATATAATAAACCTATTTCAATTGATTTTAAACATGCATATTTTGCATGGAACATGCTGTACTGGTCATCTTAAATTATCCAGCTCAAGGAGATATACTAAACCTATTCTATTTTGCCTTGCAAAATACATTTAGCTGGTCTGGCTTAGTGAGGTACCGTTTGTTGGAATGTTACTGCAACCTAGCCCGTTTTGTTGCCGAATCTTGTTGGTTGCTCGAATTCTGAATTTTTACTCTTCTCAACAAGTCCCTTCAGTTTCATTTTCGTTTCGTCCAATTTTTTTATGTCCGTTTCGGATCTCACGAAGATGTGTACCGGATTTGCTGTAAATAATAAATTGAATCTTTAATGCACATTTAATGTATTAATTTTATTTAAATAATATACAGCCAATTAGATAGACCAAGACGCATTAAATTACGATGCCACCCTTGCGTACCATATGGATAAAATAATGGATATATCCACGGTTGTACATTAGGATCCATAGTACTGACATGTTTCAATATTTTGGGATTCTTAATTGTTACGAATCGTCACAAATGATTCATGAATTTCACCATCGGCTGTGGTGGAAAAAATAGCAGCAACTTCGTTACATCTTTGAAAATTATAGCGTCTACGATCCATGCCAGATTTTAAAGTTAACAATAATTGTATTTCGGGTGTGACCTCATTATTTTTGTCCAACAATCGTTGCTGATTTTGTATTTCTTCGCTCAGAATTTGATAAGAATGAGCGAAAATATTATTTTCCCTAATTATTCGATCAACAATATGTAATAATTCATAATCGAGTGTAGAATTTGTATGTAACCTGAGCTCCGTTGCGTCATTCGCATCTACGATAAAAAGCTGACCATAACTTGGCCTCTCAGTTACTTCAGGATACAGTGCTGTATTAACCTGATAATAAATCTGACCCTGGATTTTAAAACAGTAAGGTCCAGGACGTTGACCACCAAAATTCACCAAGTTAGCATTAAATGATGCAAAAGATACTGTACTATTATACGACCGAATTCGATCAAAAAAACACCTAGATTTCATATGATTATTTTCGAATAAGCAAATCAACTCATTAGGTGGATTTCGCATATTTTCAAGTATCACGTCTCCACGAGAACAACAATCGTTGAAAGAATCCTTATTCGATACTTTCTCTGCAGCAAAATGTTTTGCCTTACATATTTTGCATAGCACATTCATCGGCCCAATGTAATGTTCATCAGTATTATGTATTAGACTTGCATCCGGAGAACACTCATCAGTTTCAGAAATAAACCTCTTACTATGTGCACGCCATTTTAGACATTTCACTGAATTTATTCTAACTTTATGAATAATTTCAGCACTGTCGCTAACAATTATTTCTCTATATTTTATATTTTTATTCAAGCTCTGACCATTCAACTTTTGCTGCTGATTCTTGCTAAGAGTTATTTCTCTGGGTTTTCTATTAATAGTCAAGCTCTGACCATTTGAATTTTGCTGCTGATTCTCGCTAAGAATTATATCTCTACGTTTTTTACAAATAGTTAACCCTTGCGCATTGTCTAGGTGTAACTTTTTCACACACGGTTGTACTGCACTAAAATCATGCGAATTCTGCCGATGATTCTCATTAAAAATTATATCTGTAGGTTTTCTGTGAATAGTCGAACTCAGATTTTTATCTAAATCCATCTTGTTATCATTCGGTTGTACTGAATCGAAATGATTCAAATTCCTATGATCATTCTCATTTTCAATTCTACTATTAGTATTACATTGTACGGTGACTGGTGTTAAGTCATATTGATAACAAGCTCTGTCAGTTTTTTTTTTAATATTATCGATAAGCAATGACCATATAGAATCAATCGATTGAAAGTCGCAATACAGGTTGCGCCATTGGAACCGACTCTGCCATCTAGACCTCTGGAATGAGAATGAAATACCCAAAATTTGCCACGGGACCTACCAACCGATAGGATATTCCATTACATGTTACAATACCGAAATCTGATTTATCGAATAAGTGGAGTAATCCATCTTTCAAATTTGGCATACCAATATCGGCATTGTCATCGAATAAGTGTCCGAAAATTGTATCACCGAATGTAAAACAATAATCCACAGAGAAGATCGATATTTTCTCTGTTAATTCTGATACCGACAAGTGAGAAACAATATAGTCTTCATTTTTGTGCACAACACTACGCTTAGCTATGCTATCAATGTACAGTTGATTTCCGGAATTTAATACTGCATCAATGGTGTTTGACGTCCATCATGTAACCGGATTCGAAATTGCCATGCATATTGATACTGCGGCGTTAGCTGTGCACTGCTTTCCTCTAGAAAATTGTGGGAATCTTTCGTCTCCTTGGTGAATTGAACCATGATTTATGATTTGTCTAAAATTAGTCCTTACACTGCTATCTTTTGCATTTTCGTCTCCCAAAACGTGAACGATGTTTGAACGACTACATTGTTCTTCATGTTCTTCAGCAATTTCCAGTCGCAAATGTTTTTCATGAGCAACCTTCTCAGGTAAACATTTCAATTTTCTTCGACCCATTTTTTTTTTTTGTTAATATAAATTACCTACCTATTTTAACAAACAATAAAGTCTCTCCTACATAAACTATAGAAATTAAATTTTTACTCATCTGCTCAGGAATTGATGAAAACTTCTTCACTTCTTCGTAAAAAGTCAGATCCCCGAATTGATGTGAACTTATTCGCTTCTTTGCACGAAGTTATTGATCTCAAATATTGCGCGTCACAAATATTGCACGAATACCCTGTAAAGAACAAGGGATTTGTTTTGTTACACAAGCAGTACGTCATCAATACTGTAATACTTCTCTATGAACAGTATACTTCTCTATGAAATATATATAACACTTACCTAGAGAATAATCTTCGGAACTGTACATAACCGGCCTTAGTCAGAAATGCACAACCGAAACGTCATCGATATACATATAACCCGAAAATGAGAATGACAGATTATCAGAGAACAAACGACGTAACATATATATGGGAATTCAAAAGTAAAAACGATCAGAAAACAAATCAAACCGCCAATCAGCAGACGACTAACCGATCAGATGACAAATCAAACCGCCAATCAGCAAACGAATAAAATACATGCGAGATTTCGAGAATTCGAGATTTCGAGATTCCCGGTGTCATGGTTTTTTTAAGATTGGATACTTATTTTGCAGCAATTATTCTGCAGACTTAACGAATCATTATGCCTACATTTTAGTATCACAGGAAGTAAAATTTAAAACCGTAAAATGGTACTGAAGTGGAAAATTGACCATTCTTCGAATTCATGTACCTATATCAAGAGCAATCAATATTTGAAGTGTTGTATCACGAAATATTTAACAGCACACTTAACATTTTGTAGCACGTATGGACTGCAGGTGGTAAGATTCATTGAATTGTTAAAAATAAAAACTATGCGTACGTCATCACGATATAGATAAAATGGGTTTTTTGAACGTTATGCTCTTTGTTTGGAACCATTTTATTCTCTCCATTTTATGCTACACGGAATGTTCAAATCATTGTCAACATGTCAGGTTCCACTCGATTCGTCAAGTATTTTCATGATATCCTGATTTTTCTTTCAGGAGACGAACCAAACTATGCTGCCATCAACGGTGAGTTAAAGATACAGAGATTTTCGATAATGACAGATATTCGCTTGTTGTTCCAATTTAGCTCAAGCGAGTCGAGCACCGCGGAATGACGACTTAAGGATGTATTGGCTGTACAGTCCCGACCACGTTGACCTTCGTCGACAATTATTGCATACTTCGAGATAAGATAAAAATCTGAAAAAAATCAACCACAATCAAGACAATAATGATAATCATTTTCAATTCTAATAATTCCCAAAAGTTATCAACAAATTGTTTAAACAAAACATTGTTTAACAAATTTGACGGTGGCATAATTTTTTTTTCATGCATGTTGGTCAACGTGGTTGGGACTGTTCAGCCAATACATCCTTAATCACAGTCCTCCTTACTTAAATTTCAGATGCAGTCGCAGAGGTCAAAGCCCAACTGTCAGAAGTTGCGGATGGTATTAAACAGATGTCCAACAGTAAGTTCAAAAAAATGTCGCCCAATGAAGATATTCAAGTCAGAGCTACTAAGACATGCGTCAAATATTGAAAAACTACGATAGTGTCATGATGTACCTATTTTATTTTCAGTTCACGGTTCCCATCTGAAGTTCGCAGACGCTGGTAAGTGATGAATGGGTACACTTACATGACCAATTTATACGTCTACCAAAACGCTCAAATTATCTTTGTCTCTATTTTTATTTCAGGCTCTGTGATCAGTACCGGATCCGAACTCACCAACACTGTAGCTTTTATCCTAAGTCGTAGCGGGGGTGAGTTGAAGACGACTTTACCCTTTCAAAATCGCGTGTCTAATGACATAAGGACTTAAGCGCCATTATACGATGTTCTGCTGTTTATAATAGCATAAAGTTGTATAATTTTTTTTTCACGCCAATCGCTCTGAAAACGTTCGAAACGTATAGATCAATTGAAATTACGAGATCGAAAAATGTAAGTGCAAGAGGTCGTAAGTTGGGCGGATACGATCTTCTGCTTTTAACTGCAATTTTGATCATCGAATTTTTCGAAACGACGTCGATTTCGATTTTTCTCTGCGTTCCACGAGTTTTTACTACTATTTCGAAAAATCCTTAAAAATTATGAAAAAAATGTCGCTCATAACGTTTTACCTTTACGTTGCTTTTTATTTTTCCTTAAAAATTGTAATGAAAGAACGACGTATCCGCCAAACTTACGACCTTTTGCACTTACAATTTTCGATCTCGTAATTTCAATTGATCTATACGTTTTGGCCGTTTTCAGAGCGAATGGCGTGAAAATAAAAATTATACGACCTTTAGCCACCAAAATCGCGTTCTTGGCGCTTACGACCTTATGCCATTAGACACGCGAAATGTTTTCGTGATCTACTGTTCGCTTTACATATCAGGGTGAAGTCGAGGAATTGTTTCAATTGATTCCGATCAAATTTTATCGTAGGTCGATCGAGATTTCCTATTTCAATTCTTCATATTTCATTATTTTTCACTCATTGCCATTATATCATGCGTCAATTGGTGAATTTCCACTTTGTCATGATACACATATTTTATTTTCAGGAACCGAAAGAGAAATGTCTAACAAATTCGCGAGTAAGTGACACTCATTCGGAAAATACATCAAGCCTAGCTTGCTTTTCATCCAGCTCTTGTTAGAACTGAGTGAGAGTCGAAGACGAGTTGATCATAACCTCTGTATATTCCAATTTCAGAATTACTCACGCCAGTAAATAACAAAATTATAGCCTATATCCAAAGTAGTGCAGTGCAAGCCGAACGTGAGTTGAAGACGATTGTGCCCATCTAGAATATCGCGCATCAAGCACTTGAAAATTGTCTCAATTATTGAGGTATCTTTTAATTTCCAGCGCCCAACAGTGAGATCAAAGCTACTCTGACCAAAATAACTAATTCAATCGTCATAGTAAAGTTCCAAATCGATGCGATTTTGAATGCTGCTTTCAAGTTTGCCCAAAGTAAGTTAAAAACAATCGTACCATTAGAAATATAATTGTCATACTGAGATCTATCGTTTGCTACAAACTAAATTCCAATTAGGCTTTCATAAAGTGATCCATTTCCTTAACCTCCAGTTAGGCAAACGTATTTGATACTTAACATTCAATCCCTCATTCCAATTGCACCACCAGTTTAGTACGACTGAACTACGATCTTATTGTGACTTTTTATACTATTTCATACATCAACTAAAATATGATGATTTCTTACATTATTTTTTCAATGTGTTCTGGTGATTGGCAATAAATCGTGATTTCGCTTCCTCAGGTAAATCTCCATAATCATAAATCACATGCCAGTCCAGCTGAACCGAGGCAGCGGAAGAGACTATTGGTGAGTGTCGTCGACAGTATCATCTGATACGAAGATGCTGAATATATTAATCTACGAACTTTGGTGAATCAATTCGCAGGCCACTTCTTAGCAGCTATCGCGAAGCGGAATATTCGGAACCGCTTGTGCTAATCTGAAGAACTTTTTGTGTAAGAACGGAAATCATTCGCTGTACGAGAGACTACGACTTCCTTCCAGTACGTCTTCCAATTGATTACTGAATATGTATATACCAGTGACAACAATTCATAGCTGCATAAGATTGTGAGCAATAAAAATCAATTTCGAAAGTATTCATCCTCTGTATCGTATAAATTTTTCATTTCCCAACACAGATTCCGAATACAAAAGAATAAAATTCAGAGCCCTTTATAAAAATAATTACTTTTTCCTTCCGAGTCACGTGACATGTAAAAAGGGTTTTTTATTTGCAACACCTGCATGAAAAGTTTGATTTCGTTCGGAACGCTAACCGATTTGGATGAAATTTGCAAGGCATACTGTTCTTCCATGGTTAAAGACATGACATGATTTTTCCGTTCAAAATTAAGTCACCTTAGGGAGCATTCAAATACTACGTCATGCCGTTTTCGGCCATTTCGGACCCCCCCGCCCTCCCCCTCATCACACATCGTCACACAGTTTTTTACCCCGCTCTCGACGTGATGTGACTACTTCGATCTCGACTCCCCCCCCCCTCACCTTCGTATATTTTGAAATTTGTCCGAGAATTTGTCAATATTTTGAAACTCGCATCATGGCTGTCGGTAAAAAAAGCGTGACGCGACGCTGCGAATTGATCCCCCCCGCCCCCTCGTCAAAGGTCGTCAACAGTGAAGCTTACCCCCTCCCCCCCTAAGAGCGTGACGTAGTATTTGAATGCTCCCTTACGGCATCTACGGGCCTTCGATAATTTTCAGTCATTTCGTATCTAGATATGGTATAAAGGACATTTCAATGACGGGATGCGCTTACCCCGATTGTCGAGTCTGATTCACATTGTATTCACGAAAGTACTTGAATCGTTAATTCGTGATCACTTCTGAATATTCAATTAAGTTTTATCATCGCCTGTACCTTATTGATATAGTTGTGCATCGTGTACTACGAATACCAAAATTCAAATATTATTTTGTTCAGAGGTGGATGCCTAATTGGCGTTCACAGCATCTGAATTTAACAAAAATTTCTTTTCCGCACACCGTGCGTAAAGTTCGATTTTACGCACGCAAGCGTGCGTGTAATCGGACTTTACGTGCGTTTGTG
Organism: Euura lappo; assembly: GCA_018257835.1. Lineage (NCBI taxonomy): Eukaryota > Metazoa > Arthropoda > Insecta > Hymenoptera > Tenthredinidae > Euura > Euura lappo. The sequence goes on from JAEUYN010000741.1 coordinate 56,297, forward strand.
ATGAAAAATTTTGTTCGATACATGTGCGAAAGTTGTTTTTCGACTCGTGAGATTGTCACCCTCGCTTTGCTCGGGCGACAAATCTCCCACTCGTCTCAAAACAAACCTTTCGCACTTGTATCGAAATATACTATGACGTTCATCGTTCTTTGTCACAGTTTGTGCATTTTTTTTTTACTTGCATTCCCTCAAAATCCGAAGAGAGATTTCAATAATTCAGAAAGTCAACCGAATGACGCACATTATCTTGAAAATCGGAAAATCTCATTTGCTTAAAAATGAAACTACTTTTTCCAATAAATATTTCACACCGTATGTAGGATGATATGACTCATAGGTTCTGTGAGTTTCATTGATGCTGAAGCATCGCTTAATACTGAAAAAAAATATAAATATGCCACATCTACGTCGCAGCGCACCTATCGGTGTGATATTCCTAGAACTGACAGCACTCAAACATAACTTGTTATACATTCACATATTTGAATTTATCGGACGAGGCGAACCAAATTAATTAATTATTGGTACCCACCAAGGAGAGATTCTTCCTCTATTCGAGCGTGCAAACCTTGGTGGGACCGAAAAAAACCTATAGAAAAATCAAATTTTTATTTTTAATTCTTCGAGTAAAAAAAAAAATTCCCTCGGCCCGAGTGCGGTTGTCCAATTGGACAAGGCGTCGCAGTATAAATGCGAAGGTCCCGGTTCAAACCCGGGCCGAGGAAATTTTTACTCGAAGAATTAAAAATAAAAATTTGATTTTTCTATAGGTTTTTTTCGGTCCCACCAAGGTTTGCACGCTCGAATAGAGGAAGAATCTCTCCTTGGTGGATACCAATAATTAATTATACCAATAATAAACGCTGTTTGTGGGCAGGATATTGCTAACCTGTTTGCCACCAATTTTGCTAGTGTATATTGCAAAAAAGATTTGCCCGCCTATGTGCCACCATTTTTTACCGATGTCCATATGACAGGTATCACATTGCATTTATCTGATGTTGAAAAAGGCTTGCGAAACCTCGAGTCTCGCTCCGGCCCCAGACCTGATGGCTTGCATCCCCTGTTCCTGAAGTCGTGTAGCTCCGTGCTCGCTGTGCCGTTATTACTCATTTTCAATACATCCTTAGCTGAAGGAGTTTTCCCCGATTTGTGGAAGGAATCTTTTCTTACTCCTCTATTCAAGTCCGGTGACAGGCGAGATGTAAAAAACTATAGGCCGATCTCGAAATTAAATTCTTTAGCCAAGATTTTTGACGAAGCGGTCGAACGCAGGTTGTCAGGTATTTTCAGGCGGTACATCGTGCCGGAGCAGCACGGCTTCATGAAGGCGAGGTCCACCGTGACTAATTTGTCTATTTATGAGGAAGATATCATTATGAATTTTAATGTTAAGTGTCAGACTGATGCCATTTACACCGACATGATTAAAGCATTCGACACCGTAAACCACAAACTCTTGCTCGAAAAAATACATAACTTCGGCATCACGGGCCCATTGCTGGCTTGGTTAGATTCGTACCTAACTGGGCGACGCCAATATGTAAAGATTAGAAGCTTTATCTCTTCCGGCATTGAGGTGGTATCGGGTATGCCCCAGGGTTCGCATCTGGGTCCTCTTCTGTTTATTCTTTTTATCAATGACATTGGTATAAACATCTCTCATTCTAAGTTCTTGTTGTTCGCGGATGATCTTAAGATCTACAGAGGCATAAACTCCGTTGCCGACTCGTTGCTCCTTCAGTCTGATATGGATGCTGTTTCGGACTGGTGTTTAGCCAATGGATTAAATTTTAATACTAAAAAGTGTAAGGTGATCCATTTCACTAGGGCATTGGAACTTGATACTACTTACAGCCTCGACTCTGTACCGTTAGAATGTGTGCGAGAAATTAGTGACCTGGGAGTTTTGTTCGATTCTCGTCTGTCTTTTCTACCTCACATTAACTTCATCAAGAACAAAGCTCTCAGGAAACTTTATTTCATAACCACGTTCTCAAAGGATTTCAAATCGGTTGATATCCTCAAAACATTGTATCTCGCACTAGTTCGCCCCATTTTGATGTATGGCAGTATTATATGGTCTCCCTTCTTTGATTCATATTCGAATGTTCTTGATCGTGTCCAGCACAAGTTTCTTAGGGTAGTAGCTTTCAAGATGGGGAGGCCATTATCTTTTACGGACCATGATTACTCGCACGTTGCTGGAGCCATAGGGCTCTGTTCGCTGAGATCACTTCGGTCTTATGCTGACATGCTGCACCTTTACAAGGTCCATAATAATCTTATTGACTGTGTCAATCTAGTCTCTAGCTTTAATTTCCGGGCTCCTACTAGGCATCTAAGGGCGAACGACCAATTGTTCTGGATCCCACTATGCTCCAGCGAGCTCCAGTATCGGTCGGTATCTGCTAGGTTAAGTGGCACATCAAACATGTTCCCTCAAATCGACCTTTTCTCTGTTCCGATTTCAAGGCTTAAAGCAGCGTGTCGAAGGGAGCTACTGCAGTTCACTTGATTCTTGCTCTTCGTGCATGAAATTTTAATTTCCTCTCTCTAAACGACTGTACATATGCACAGTTAAATTCTCTAAAAAACTTATTATAACTTTTGTATTATTTTATTTTATACATACACACATATATTAAATCTCTATTTTATCTTACTATATATCGTCCATCTTGTTTATATTGTAAATTTGTCAAAGGGACTCGTTCCCGTAGAAAATAAATAAATAAATAAATAAATTAATTAATTAATTTGGTTCGCCTCGTCCGATAAATTCAAATATGTGAATGTATAAGACCGCGAACGATAGAGTCACCAAAACAAATAACCTGTTATACATATAGCGAATCTCTACAGCTGAAAAATGCGCATGTTTAATTGTGTTTTAATTAGTGTCCTGCGAATTGTTATTGTTACAGTGCAGCACACAGAGGTAAGTAATATTTTTCGCGTTCAGGGCGAGATGACAGTTATTAATCAGTTAATCCATGTGAAAATCATAATTAAAGTGATACTTCGTGCGTACACTTATTTTTTCATCTCATCTGATTTCCACCGAGGACTGTGCCTTAAAGGGATCAGTACAGCTTGATTGAAATAAATTCTTCATACTCCAAAAATCATTTATATCCTAACCAAAGTTCATTAAAAAAAAAAATTGACTTTTCAAAAATCACTTGTAAGGTTTCAGGCACATGGTTGCTCCGATCATGCCTCTTGACGTCTCATTCCCTTCGGAGAGCAACTCTTCATCGTGTAGTGAATGAGGGAAATTGAGACGAAAGAATCCTGTGATGAGTTGTGGTCAATTATCGAAATTCAGCGCAAATCTAGTGGCTCTTTGGCTGATAACTTGGTGCAAAAGTTTTTTATCCAATTACCCACGTTCAAACGATGTAGAATGGCTAATTGAGGACAATGAGACGTCGAGAGGCATAATCGGATGAAAGGTATGACTGACACCTTACAACAAGTGAATTTTGAGAAAAGTTAATTTTTTCATGTGTAATGAGCCTAATTGGTTGGGATAATATAAATGATTCTCAGAGTATGTGAAATTTTTTTCAACCAAGCTGTACTGGTTACTGTCCTTGTAAGACCCATTGAAAGACCCAGGGTTAAATTACAGAGACCCCAAGCATCTCACACTGGGTATTCTCACTCGTATCACAATTTCAGTCATTATTACACTATTGTCGCCTCGCTCATATTAGTTACTTTGCCATGTTTGGGCAGCTCAATTATTATGCTATGTCAATTTTATTCTCCATTCCATATTTCGACAGGATAACATCACAAAATGCCAAAGATTGGGAAGGGCGTTACTTCTTTGTCCAGTAGGCAGCGAAGAAGATTAATTAGAAGAGAAGTGAGGAAACTAAAAAATGTATCGAACAAAGTTGAATCAAAACCCAATCACAGAAAATCTCATCAGCATGATTTTGAGGAAAATACTTTGCAAAGTGCGATTTCTGATTCAAAAGCGCCGGAGGTAGAATCGTGTTCAGACTACAATTTTCTTGAGGCTGAAAACAGCAGTCCAGGCAGAGACGAAGACTTACAATTAAATGCTAAGCATGATAGTAGTAGTAGTAGTAGCAACTGTTCCACTACCCAGATAACAATCGTGCGACGCACGAAACCATCACAACGTGCGGCTCACGGCGTGCGGGCGGGAATGCACTATTCTCGCCAGCACGTAATGACGCGAATACACGTGCGGGCGTAATGCGTCGCACCTAACCATCACGCGTGCGGATCAGGTGTGTCGCGCGGGTGGGGTACAAATTTCCGAAAGATCAAACAGTCGACGGCTCAAAATGCCGAATTTTTAAGATACGAATGTTTAAGTAACGAAAATTTTGAAACGCGAAACTTTAATTCGTCGATTTGTCAATCGGCCAACCAACCAATTCAACGAACCGTAATTCAGCCAAAAGGTCTTTCAACCGAAAATTAATTCTCACAAAGATGGGCGCTTAGAACGAAACAATGTACAGATTTTTGAAAAGCCGAAATTTCATACTTCCGAAATTTAAGCTGGCGAGGAGCTCATATTTATAGTAGCCAATAAACCGAAAACCACATTATGTCGAAAGTCAAAGTTCCGAAAAAGTATTACTCCGAAAAACAGAGTTCCGAATGGTCACAATGCCGAATCACCAGTACACCGGAAACCAATCTTCGAAAACCGATACTGCAGTTTTCTACTTTATCAACGTGTTGCCATTCAAAACAGTCGGATCTCCGAACTTCAGATCATTCCATATAATCCACTACTAATCAACTATGTTTTATTTTGTTTCATTATGTTTTTTATTCTTTAGTAATATTAAGCATTCGGCCGCGTGATATAAAAAAAGTAAGTAAACACAGGAATGAGCAACATTGTTCTTGAAATACATATAATATATTAAATACATCAATAAGTGTATAACAGCTTTTGTTACAAATATGTTTTATCCACATTCAACAGATTTGGAATAATCAGCAGTTAATGTATCATATGGTACGGAATCGCCTTGGCTGAATCACCTTTGGCTTGATTATATTCTGAGACCGTTCTTCAGACGAAAAATCATCAGTCAACTTTGCTCGCCCTAGGCGTTTGTCGTCTCAATATTGTTAGACTAATAAACGCCGAATATCGTTGAATTTCTTCATTAATGAAACTGTTGTACATTTCACTAAACATCTGAGAAAATTAATCACTGGATATTTTGAAAATCAATGTTATTGGAAAAAGTTACCTCTCAACAGTACGTAAATCAAATGTGAAAACTAATCAGATGAAGTTTAATAAATGACTATTTAACAACAAACTTTCCAGAATTAGATAGTTGTTACTGGCTGAAAATACTACATTCAAGAAATGGCACTGGACCTAGTGGCGGAAACTGTGAAATTGTGTAAGAAACATTATGTCTCCATTTGTAAAATTACAAGCAGCGTAGTTGAAGTACTGATTGTATAAAGTATTGAGTATATAAGGTATTCATGATAAAATTTGAGTATGGAACCTGCATTTGATACGGTGTCAGTAAGACTTTTTCAAACACTTATAAGGTGTCTACTATAATCAGGATATAAGATTTTCTGAGAATTCTGGGATTTTCCAAGCCCCTTTTTGATTTTTCCAAGTGTACCCTACTGAAAAACATTTTGTAATAAATGATGCGACGAAGTACCTTTTAAATGACACACCAAATCATACTACGTTATGACCGATTTTTGTGTATAGTTTACCGTGTCATTTGTTGTATACTTCGGTGTGTGATTTGTGAGGTAATTTATCGTGAATATATAGGTTTGTCATTTATTTTGTTCTTTATCGCATGGCTTATCGTGTTATTAATTTTGTCATTGCCGATTCCGTTGGAATTCAAAAAGTTCAATTGAGTCAACAAATTATGAGTTGGAATAGTAATACGAATAGGAATGGAATCGATAAAGGGTGATGGGCGAGAAACAATCATACAACAGTTATCGAGGAAAGTTTAATTATTCGATAGTATTTAGAATGAACATTCACTATAGCTATTACAGGAATAAAAAATACGCGTAATACTTCTTTTCTTATGGATGTTCAGTCAAATTTCCATTTATTGCACATATTTTACACTACTATATAATAACAGGTGAAGTATAAATATGAAACATTAACTTAATTATTGTGAGGTGGTATGTAATTGATACTATAATCACAACGCAATGTCATATCTTATTCTACGCAGGTATACGAAATGAAATGTGAAAATCTTGTATAACTTGACTGACAATAGAACATGGTGGTCACTTTTTTTCTGAGAAAAAAATTCCCTAACTTTCCCTGACTGGTCGATCATTTTTCGCTGACCAAAGTTCCAATATTGTCTTCATTAGTGCTACAAATCAATACCCTTAAACCTTCATTTCATTTTGATGTAAAATAATTTTCTTCAATGACAATTTTTCGTTCACCTCGTTTTCAATATCATCAAGAGCAAAATCAATTTTGTAATTTCTTTGCCGTGTCATTTATGAGATGTTGATCTTCTCTTTTTTTTCCCCTGACCAAGTTTGAAATTTCTTGACGTTCCCCCGATTCCCTGACCAATTTTTGTTTTCTCTCTGACATTTCCCGGTTTGCTCTGACTGTGGCCATAACGTAGAATATAATAAAATAAAATAAAATAGAATAAAAAGTGGGTCAACCTATGTGAAATTTAACATTCCTAAGATTGGATATTGGAAGCCCGAACAATTTGTCCGATACATGTCATATATTTCCTCCATAATATACAGGTTCCCCACAAATCCCTTGTCTCCAATAATAAAATTAAAATATCATACCAAAGTACAATGGTCAAGTAAATTACGAATCACAGCAACCATAATATTAGACTATAGTGGCAATGGTTGGAAAAAAAATATCCTCTAAATTCAAAATCACGATTTGTTTGAATCTGTCAATATTTATATAAATTAGGTACTTCACAAATATAGCTTTCTTCGGAAACGTTTAAAAAAATAGCAACTTTTGCAATATCCTTCACTTTTACAGCGATTACGTCGCTTGCAATACTTCTTATTCTGCGTACTGATTTAGCAAAATCACTAGTTGTCGTATAGACAACATTACACAACGCTAATTGTTTATCTGTTTCCTCATCAAAAACAAATTTTACAATTTTAACAAATTGTGTGTTAATAAGTTTCGCAAATGAATTACACGAACGCTCATTTACTTTCTCAGATGAAGCATATAAACAGCCATCTTTGACAATTCTCAGGAATGCTTTTGTGTTTGATGACAAGTTAAATGTATCTATTAACTGTTTGTCGTGAATATTTGTGCTTCCAAAATAAGTAATGTGAGAAACTTGGAGGCACTTTCTGGTGCGTGGATTGGCCAAGTCACTACAGTACTGTTTGACAATACTAGAAGATGATGGATGAATTTGGCTTTCAAGAATGTCGACTGAACGTCGCATGTTTATGTATCGGAGGATCTGCTGATTTACTCCTTTGGCACACTTGATTGCAGTAAGTAAATGATGATTCCCCGATTCGAACGGGAAAGTAGAATGTGCCCACAATGGCCCCCAATTGTAGACGCTTCTAGCAATGTGTAAAAGTTGGTGTACATTGTACGTCATTGCAGTTTTGGAATACATGACTTCTACTCCACAAACGAATTCATGTAGCATTCGGTCCGCATCGTCTAATTCCGTAATTGTTATATCGGTTTTCAAAAGTATATGCAAACTTTCGACCAGTAAACTCCAATGTTGAAGTGCCTTCTTATTTACTACAGATTCGAGTACAGGTACACTATAGTACAGTAGCCAATTCTCCCATTCTCGTGCTTTCCACATACATCTGTCTTTCAAAGGTCTAGATAAACGGCCCAGTTGATTTGGAGCTTTAATTTTTGATATCCTTACTTCGATAATACTCAAGTCATCCGCCGATATCCGTTTCAGAATACATTCTGTTATTTGTTTCACAGCCCCATCCAGGTAGCAGTGCAAATAGTCAGTAACGGTTCCCTCGATAAGATCAAAGCAGAATAGATTGATAAGAGGTGAAGCATTCCTGACACCGAAAACGGGAAGTCCCTTTCTCACCGCTTGTTTGATGAACCGGATCGTACTTTCCATGGTTCTGCTTTCACAAATGTGCTCTAAAACCGGGTATCGTACACTACCATCAACCCATTCACCAGGGTGCAAGCACCAATCACAGCCGAAAAATGCATTGAACTGCATTGTTCCATTCATTGGCGACCGAGCTATAGTATCAACGCAACAAACTAATGCATATAACTTTACAGTAAGCACCTCCCCTTTAATTGTGCACGGGATTCCTTGGGTTGAGAGGAGATTGATTTTTTCAACAAACAGGTCCAAGAATATACTCATCTGGGGCTTGCTTTTACCGAACCATAAGCCACATACGATCATGCTGTTCAATCTTTGCTGAACAGGCAATTCGTTGATCATCAAATATATTGGCCATATCGAATACGTGGAACTCTCAAATACTGGTGCTCCATCGGTATTGAAGACTGCAGTGACATACTGATGTTTTTCCGAGTCTGGTAAATTTTTTACAAAATTTCTGTATAACTTTCCGTCGTAAACGTCTTTCATGTGACCTTTCTGGTAGCATCTTTCTCGCATTACGTAGTTATAATGGTCTTCAAATGTTTGTAAGTAATCCGTGATCGCATCAGAAGGGTCAATTATGGTAAAATAGGTACCTGATGATGGATTAGACGTATCAACGATTGTTCGACAGTTCTTGCATATCTCTGAAATATTCAAGGTGCCATATTTACCGATGTACATGGTGCACTTCGGGCACGTAGCGTGAAATTCAGCACTATCTTTAGGGTTGCATAATTTATCTATCAAGTAACGAGATTCTGGTATGACTGATGTAGCGAAGATACTATTAATCAACTTCAACAAATTTGCTGTTGCCGTTAACGGTAACTTGTTACTCAATGAGTACTTCAGTACCATCAAGAGTAACTCAACCGGGCTTCTTTCCACTGATGTCGATGTAACATCACAGAACCCTGGCATCTGTAGTAGTTCTTGCAGATTATTTGGGTTATGAAGATCATCCTCTGGTACATCCACCTCTTCAGTGTCGTTGGTCATTTGTATTTGCCAGACATCTTCAGCAGCAGCAGTATTAGTTGTAGTCTGTGAGTGTAAAATATGACACAATTTATTTTCAAACTAATCAACTTCAGTGAAATTTTTTCTACAGAAATATCGACCACTGCTAAGAATAAGAACGTAATTCGCGTGCTGCGCTAATAACGACTCCTGGGCTGAGTCTTCATTAGACAAGCGTGCAAGTTACATTCTCATTCTTAGGAGCAGTCGATATGTGCAAGGGGTTAACCACTCGTCGATTGACCGTACACCTGACTCAAAGCCATCAAGACTTCAACTGAGTAAAAGTCCTTCTCTGCCACATGTACTCCTGACTTCAAGAGTGGTTAACCCCTTGAAATTATCGTGTATAGTATGGCGTTTCATTGATAACAAGATGGTAATGAAAATAACACT